>JAWQFJ010034845.1:0-22500 GCA_034096865.1 Theodoxus fluviatilis | reverse complement strand
TTACCCCGGACACACAGGGGGACTGTGGGTTAGAGGTAAGAATCATCATGGCTTTGCTTCGTTTAACGAAGATCTGGGAGGTCATGGTCCACGTCCTTTGCAGGCCCGCTCATGACTTAGAAGTCCGATGCGAGATCGTCAGGTTCGGTCGCATTTGCTGCTGGGGAAGGTCTGGTCGGTCGCAACTGTCTGGTTCTTTCTCCTATTTCGCTTTTCTTCTATGGAGGCCCTGCGGGTGTTCTCGAAGGAGGCGACGGCCCTGCTTACGAAGAGCCGCCAGGTGTCACGATCTGCAGCAAGTGTTGACCAACGGCGATGGTCCATGTGGCAAGCATTGAGGGACTTCCTGAGGCAGTCTTTGTAGCATTTCTTTGGTCTACCCCGTCACGTTGGCCAGTGGAGAGTTCGCCATACATGGTGACCTTAGGCAGGCGGTACTCTTCCATCCTGTGGACATGTCCTGCCAAGCGCAACTGTGATTTTAGTAGCATGGCCTCAACGCTGGTGACTCCAGCCTGTTCGAGGACCTCGATGTTTGTGATGAAGTCTCTGGTGGATGTTCAGGATGGTGCGGAGGCAGCGCTGATGAAAGCGCTCAAGGAGTCGTAGAAGGAGAGATAAGGATACACTCAGCACGTCTCCCTACCCGATTCGTTAGAGGCGAATCAGTGGAAAAATCGAAACTTGTATTCTAACCAGCATCAAGTGTTGTTTTCGTGGTCAGTGATCCCACATAGCATAGAAACGCTGATGGGCCATAAAACTGAATTCATTCTTGTATAAGAAACCATTTTCGCTTTGCTGTTAAATTCCTTTCGTTAAAAAATTCATCATCGTTAGTCCTGATAATCCACATGTTAATATATTTTACTTCAAAACCATCTTGTCGATATTTTTATCTTCTTTTGCGAGTGCCCAAGTGGTTTCGCTAAAACTATCACAAGCTGACTCGGGAACATGCTGCTGATGGTTTGCAAGTGAGAGGGAGAGAGGGGGTGGGTGGGTGTTGATCAGGGGACATTTTAGGGAGGGGGGCGGGGGGGGGGGGGGAGGGGGGAGAGAAGGGGAGAGGGAGGGGGAAGGTGAGGGGTGGGTGGGGGTAATGAGGGGACTTTTTTCTAAAAGATGCCAGCTAATAGCGATCGCTAAATTTGAACGTTAACCCGGGAAAAAGTGGTCCTTCAAAGTCATCCATGAGTTTGCAAAAGTTCGGCATCCAAAACAAAACATTTAAGAGCAAAACTCATTGAAACGCGATCTAGAAGGTCGGGGGTTTGGTCTTCACCTGGAGAGCAAAACTTGTTCTGGCCGTCTTGTGCAATGGCTCGAGGCCTGCGTTTCATGGAAGATGAACATGGAACAGTCAAGTAATGTTTCTTTCGAAAGGGAGTAGGTGCCCATTTTTATGCGCACATTTTAAACAAGTCATATAGTAGGCTTTTTCTCTCAAAATCAATAGCGTTGTTATCGTTCAGACATGCGAAAAATGTTCATGCTCTTATTGTATTTCACGTCAATGATGCTTCAACAATTTAGGATGGCTGTATTGATGCTAGGTTGAAAAGGCTGAAGTAACTGTATCGAAGAGCCTCTAAGCTTATGATTACAGATAACTCTCTAACCACAATGACAAAATGTAACAAACTTGATATTTCGCCTTTTCTTAAACGTATACAATATAACAAACGTATCATAATGGATTAAAAAATTTCACACAATGTACCTGATTATCCAAAACTTTGTGTACATGATGGCTTTATTTTACCATAGCCTAGGATTGATTTGTTAAAACGTAGCTCATCTTGCTAAGGGGCTACTAGGTGGAGCACACTACCTACTTTCTGAATGTTGTGTAGTTTTTGCAGAATTTTGACGCCATTGTTTGTACAATCATATCTTTAATTGTGAGTACATGTATCATATCTATGTGGTTTTTTGTTACCACGTATTCATTGACCAATGTTATATATATCGCGTTTTATGAGTGTGTGTGTGTGTGTGTGTGTGTGTTTGCTTGTTTTAACAAGGGCTGAATGTAAGACACGCAGCTATGCCTAATTCATAACTTTCCTTGACAATCAATGAATCGCTTTGTTTACAATTTCCCTTTTTCTTCTGTTAATGATCATAATTGTCCTCTGATCATGTAAGTCCGAGGTGATTGTTGGTAGGTGTTTCCAGAGGCCTATGATGGTCTATTCTATAAGTTGTTTTTTTAAATAGAAAAACAATCATGCAAAAGTTGTCCTGCAGTCGTGTGATAGTCACTGCAGCATACCAAGAGGTGTTATTTTCCAAAAGGGGGTTTCATTTGGGACTTGCACCGGTGGCTACCGGCCCTGGCGAAAAGGGGCGATTCATTGGAAATCGTTGTGGTGACGTTGACGGTGTAGCGCTGCCTGGGGCCCGGTGTCGATATTTGCTGGGGACAGGAGGCAAGCACATCTGTCGCCCCCAGGTGCTACTTTGGATGAATTGTTGCCCAACATGGTGTGGGTCTCAACTCGGACTGCTCCATACCTGACACTGCAGCTGTAGCAGTTCTTGCTTTGCTTCCCTCGACGCCTCAAACCGAACACTTCTGCCTGCTGTCCGTGTAAGAAGGCGACCTTCCTATGAGTTTTTGTGCACAAGCAACCGCCCCCCCCCCCCCTCATCATAGCAGCAGTAGTAGTGAAATATCGCAATATTAAAAGCTACCGTTAAAGTTAAGGTTACAATAGATCCACTGGTTATACCTGCACATTTTAAAAGTCGAAATAAATAGGGAACAGTTTTTTTCTTACGGACTCGGTAGTGGCCTTAGAAACTGTAGGGAGTTGCAACCAAAGACAAGGGGCATAACTCTCATTGCCTTTCCCCACCCAGAAGTGAAATGGAGACTAGTGAGGACACACTATGGTGCGATTAACCCTTGTATGCCGCCATGAGCCAGCATCGGATTGGAGTATTCCTTGGGAGTGGGGACAGTGCTGGTAGCTCACTTTGTGCGTCCCAGGTCTGTCTGTCGCCATGTTAGTCAAATGGCCCGACGATTGGGGGGAAAGTGTAAAGCAGGTGGTTTGAAATCCCAGATATAGTTGATAATTCTCTAAATAAACCAACACCTTTACCTTGATTGTCTGGAAACTACACAAAATCATCGAAGGATGCCAGTCCCTGCAGCTTCGGTTGAGCAGTCTGTCAGACATTTTTAAAGATCCTCTAGCTGTGATATTTTAGATAGATTCCGAGTATTATTCTCGTTTACGAGTTGTACTATGTCTTCATTGTTTTCAATATTTCTCCACTTACCTCATATGAGATAATATTTTAATTGCATATTTTTATTCAGTGGAAGTATGTTGTGGCTTTGAATGGCCTTCAAGGCTGATGAGCCCTTGGGCTCCATCCACCTATCCTTTACTGCTTTGTTGGTGACAGGGAAATAGAGATGTGAAATTTTGCCCTATCGCCCTTTATGCTTTTTCATGTTTGAAGGCTCTACACATCCTTTGCTGGCTGGTGGGCAGTGGGACTCGATTTAATAAATTTCATGTCACTAGTTAGGTGAACTGCACAAGACCTCACTGCCGTGAAGAGTTTTAATACCTTGTTGAAGATGGGCGTTTCTTAACGTTGTGGCCTTATATAGCCTATAAGGCTGATGGGCCCTTAAACTCCATCCATTCCTGCAGCTTTGGACAGCACTGCCACCAGCAACAGTGGGGGAGCGCTCAGGCCACTAGAGCAGAGCTCCGTATAGTACTAGGCCTCGCCTCACCACATTGCCTCGTTAGGCTGATAAGCAGAACCCACTACATGAAGTCTGTTGCCTTGTTCAGGAGGCGCAGTGATTCAAAGCGCTGCTCAGCGCTGCATGTGATTCACTCCTGAACGGCAATTTTGGGGCGTGATTCACTCAGCGCTGAGCAGCGCTGTGAATCACCAATCCGACGTGCTTCAGATGATTTTGCATCACATTAAAAATGGCATCTTCGATCCCGCACTGGCCATCGACGCGTAAAATAACCCTCAGAAACATCATTTTGGGACTGGAACGGGCTTTATTTGCCCCAAGCGCTCTGTATGTGCGAGTAATGGCAAGTAAGGATGACACAGTAGTGGACTTTATGTACGTTTACATGTATTCTGCATGAATAAACGATGTCTGTGGCAAAGAAAACACTTTCTTCGCGTCTATCAACACAACATGGGGCGCAGAAGATTTACCTCCCCTTTAACAAGTGAAGCGCTGCACTACATCTTAGGCGTTCAGGAGTGGCAAAGAGCGCTCAATTGCCAACATGAAGCGCTCATGCAGCGCTGAGTACTCCAGAACCCACTACATGAAGTCTGTATGTAGCCCATGACCACAACTGCTTGTCCATCCATCCACCCGCCCACCCGATCCATCCATCCTACAACTCAGTCATCACCAAGCCTGATAGAGACGCAGCCGAGGCCTATTGTGCCTGGGGGAATCTCAGGATTTAATGCATTATTTTCTGCTTCCTCTGGAATGAGCAAAAAGACTGACCCTGTCTGGTCAGTGATGTCCAGTGCTGTGGAAGGTGAACTAAGATGTGATCAAGCAAACCATGTCTGAGTTCAACCTCGTGTCAGTCTGGATTGGAGACCATTTAATGGAGGAGCAACCAAGGGGGACTGCTGAAGTGTGTTAAACAAAGGTAGGGAATATCTAGTGTCTTGAATACACAACAAAGCACAATACACTACACAACAGGAAATTAGGGGTGCCAGTAGTATAGAAACACAATGTAAAGAGCTTAGTTAGAAAGAAATTATCTTTCACCCTCTTCACCACTTACATACATACATCACCCTCCCCCATCTAAAATGTGGTCTAGTTGAAGACAAAAGTATCATTATGCTACACAGAACTGGCAGAGGGATCAGTTTTATTAATGATACATTCAGTGGTGCATGTCCTCCGAGTCTGCAGATAAATTAAGAAATGCAAACCTCAAACCTATCTGCCTCCATCAGACTTGCACCCACACCCCTCTCCACCATTGTATCTGGTCCATAGACAATTTATCATGAAAATACAGCCTTTGTCTGCTGCAGAGTTCTAGGTTGACCTGCCTTGCGCTTGTAAGCGCTGATCAGCGCTTGAGTCTGTGCAACTCGGGGCTGGTGTAAATCCAAGCATAAGTAATGGAGTCTACCCACATGCATGCTTTAGAAGTTCAGTGATGAGAATAGTAGGTGCTCATGAAAGCTCGTACTGTGTTAATACCAAGCATGAACATGGAGAGGATTAAGTTATGTAATGTCACACAACAAAAACATTTCAAAACTCATTTATTCATCTCAAGAAACAGAATGCTCTTGGCAGGGCTGCCTACCCTCCTTTTTCGATTTCAGTATTACCAAGTTCCAATTTCCGTATTTCAGTTCCGATTTCAGTATTAAACCGTGCGACAGTGCAAGAAAACAAAGCAACTTTAATCATTAACCAGGGACCAAAAGATAAAACAAAACATACCTGATTTTATGTACACTATATACAATAGTTCTGCAGCTTGTTTACTGTGACAAAGACTGGTAGTAGGCACTTTTCAGGCCTTTCAGGTCTTTGACACTGTAGTTTCTGTCAAGGGCTTGTCCAGGCCTGGACTTGGCTACCACCAAGGCCTCCAAGGTGTCGGATCCCATGCTGCCTCTGAAGTGTGTTTTGTTCTTTCTCACGACTGAGAAAATGCGCTCACAGTGAGCTGATGAGTGAGGGATTGTCATTATGGCAAGCATAACCATGGGGAGGTGTGGGAAGAGGAGGTCTTCCCCTACACCTACACTCAGTTTGTCCAATGCCGCCATTGGGAGGTTCAGTTCTACTGTCAAGTCTACCATCATCGCCTCAGCTCGAATTACGTCGATGTCGATTTGGGACACTTTCGAAGGAGGCGGTGTAAAATATTCACTGATAGGTTTTTGCGCTGCTGCGACCTTCTTCTCCTCATTTTTCTTCACATGCTTTGGGCCTTCAACATGCCTTTCGATATCGTTGGCGCCACCACTGGAGATGCTGAACTGGTTATCACAAGTCGTACATTTGACAGTGGAGTCAGTGGTGCCGCGGACTATAAATGGATACTTCTCCGTGTACGCTGGAATGTAGACCTGCGACCTCCGCTGTTTCTTCGATAATTCAGAAACACAATCGCTTGGCTTTCGTTTTGACGCCATTGTTGCACATGAACACTGCACATACCGGCACTCTCCGGAAAAACACTTCGTGCGTTGCGCTTGCGCACTGTACGAAAATGACGTCACTCGGCAATTTTCGGAAATATTTTCGCGCGCTGCGCCTGCGCATTACAGAACAAACCCATTCGGCAATCATCGGTAGACTGCTTCGGAAAACGATTCGCGCACAGCCACAGGCCAACAATTTTGGAAATTATTTTATTATAGTTTTTATTTTGATATTTCCGGAACGCAAAATAAACTCCCGTATTTTCCGGAACGCTCGCCGATTTTTTTAAATTTCCGGACAAAATACGGAATTTCCGTACGGGTAGGCAGGCCTGTCTTGGTAATGGTAGTTTTGTGATTCGCTGCAGAAGATTTTACTAAACTTGACAAGTATAACGTTTCATTATTTGTCAAATTCTCAGTCAAATCTTCACTTTCTGCACCATTCTATAAGTTACATTGGCTTGTAACTTTCTGCTCTTAAAAACTGTTACCTGTACATTCAGCTCGTAGTATATGCATCTTACACAACATAAGACTGAAACTAATTATTCCTTTCTTGTCTTTGACATTAATTTGCAACAAGACAGTGACAATTATTGCAAAGAAAATCAAAAAAGAAAAGAACATGCTGATTGCATAACAATGGAATTAGTCTCGACTTCAGTACATATGGCGCCCTGAATAGTAATGAACATCTTAATTTTCATATCATTTGCTTTCATTGTTGAACACAATAGGAGCAGCATGCATGAACTTCAGGCATTCATTAATACAATACAGTGTTGTCACAATCTGCAATACCCAGTAGTAAATGTGGTTAACAAAACATAAAGAAAATCATTTTGCCCTAATATTTCTCAAGATCTGCATATTTAACAAAGGAACACTAAAGTCTACGTTGTTTAGAGCTTGAGAAGAAAATTGTGAACCTCTGTACAAATGGCACACCTTTTATGAGAATTAAAAGCAATGAGAGTTCTGTCACAAACCATCTCAACAATAACATTGTACTGCCATGAATCACAGAGGGACCAAACATGATGGCAGAAATGTCTTTGTAGGAATTACATTTCAAAACGCATTTATTCATCAAGAAAAAACATTTCCAAGAGCATGCTGTAACTTGACAGTAGTATCTGCAGAAAATATTTCTCAGTTGCCATCCATTTTTCAAATTCATATCTTTACTTTCCTGTCTGATTAACCTGCACATTCATAGTGTAATGCACACAATGACTATTGTCCCGCAGCACACATTTCATGGCACCATTGAAACCCTGTAAGACCCACTTTGTGATAAAAATGATTTTTACTTGCAGAAAATGAAGGACCATTGTATATAGATCTCCACACTTTGAAATGCCCCTTGAAGAAAATTATTATTTTGTGTATATATATATATATGTATGGTCTGTCGTAGCAGTTTGTTTCCTCTTGTCAATTTTCTGAAATGTGCAAAAAGCCATAAAGCAGGCCCAGATGCTGTGAAATCTGGAGAGGAGACTAAACTCACTGGAACAATTTTGCTCTATAACAGTTTGAGTCACTGGTTTGAGCCATTCTCAAAATGTGCACAGTTTAAAGGTGAGTTTTGTGTGTCATCTAAATTGAAACCCTGTATTGCAATATTATATTCCAGGTGTTACTCAAATGTGATTATTTGGGGGTAAAATTGGGGAGACTGGCGAATGTAAAGAGTTCAATAATGAGCTGTGTTTAGGGGTGACTTAGGTCACTGGTACTTATTGTTAGTCTTAGTTGACGGTACCCATTTTCTTTGCAAACAATTGTTTTTAACAGGTACTGTCCAACCCTACCTTCTGAGAATGGCTCATAAATATTTCTCTGGTTTTTTGCACATTTCAAAAAATCGCCTCCACCTGTTGAGCCCCAGTGTCTGATGAGGTTTTGAAGCCAAAAGGAGCTGTTTCCTGCTGTGTGCCTTGCATGAGGACACATGGTGATGCCAACCTATTCCTTGCATGTTCACTTTCCTAGTTTGTATACAATAGCCTTGGCATCACATCCTAATGGCAGCTTTTCTCATCCCCTCACACTGCTCATTACTTAAGGCGGGCAGTGTAGGCATCAAAGCCTGCTTGCTGGTACTGCTGGGCTGCCAATGCTGGCTCTGGGACCTCCGTGATTCCCCTGCCCACGATGATTACATCCGCTCCTTGAGCCTTGACCACCTCTTCTGGCGAGTTGTACCTCTGTCCAAAACTATCCCTGCCACCAGCGATCTTGACCCCTGGAGTCATGAGGATGAGCCCTGGGTCAGAGGTCAAGGAAGACTGGCACACCAAGCCGACCACCAAATCCTTGTGACTCTCTGCCATCTTGAGAGTGGCCTCAGAGTAGCTTCCCTTGGCTAGGTTGCCCTCAGAGCTCATTTCGGCCACCAGCACTGCAGCCATGGGTCTGCTAGACTGCACCTGTCGTCAGAGCAGTGAAAACATGCACATCAACTTGTGCTCTAAAAATCTAACAAGTATAGTTAAGGGATTAAAAGTTGCAAGCATTAGGGTTGTTCAAGAGATCAGTGCGCATCTGCAGTGATTCACATGATTTTCAAAATGGAGTCTTCAATCTCGCATGCGTAAAATTACCCTCAGAAACACCATTTTGGGACGGGCTTTATTTGCAAGTAATGGCAGGTAAGGATGACACAATAGTCATACAGAATACATTTAAACTGCATAAATATCTGTGGCAAAGAAAACACTTTCATTAGCATCTAGCAACACCTGCGCCACAGAAGATTGACCTCCCTTTAAAAAGTGAAGCAGAAGTAATTTCAAAGCAAGTTAAATTGAGTAATCTCTCCTTTCTGCCAAATTCAAGCTTGGAACCAGGGTTAGGATCTGTGTAACAATCCACCCCTTGGCTCCTGTGAGGTCTGTGCATCCGCTTGAGAGACCACTGCCACCACTGTCTAGCGTTGGTCCAGGCCATTACTATCAGGCCTTGGACCAGCCAGGAGCTCCTGTAAATCTGCGGTCAATAAAGTTGTGGAAAGCAGCTATGATTTGTCTCTGTGTGTGCATGCGTTAGTATGGCAACCATCCATTTAATAACTGGGGTAGTGAATTGTGTTTGATTGTTTGAAGAAGAAAAGAAAAAAAGCCTCTTTTGTTAGCCATTACTGATGACTCTCACTTATAGGGTTCTGAAAAGCTATTTGCAAGAGTGTTGCAACCAACAAAATAATTGGTAAAAGCAAAAAGCAACTGTCTTTGTTGTTAGGGGTATTCAGGTTTTCATCTAGATCATTCAATTCAGGTTTTCATCTAGATCATTCATGTTGTAGTTGTTTGAATAAATTTAATTAACAAAAAGGGCAAAGCCCATACAACTCACATGCTTGACCTTGACCTTTACATGACCTTGACTGTCAAGGTCAAACAACTAAACCTAGCAATGACATCAGACACTAAGAATTGCTTTACATATTTTTCCTACCAAAATACATGTGGCCTTGACCCAAGGTCAAGGTCATGCAACACAAAGCTGTTAATTCAAGACATAGTGCTTATTGGCACTTTCTACCATGAGATATGGTCACTTTTAGTGGTTCACTACCCCATTTTGGTCACATTTCATAAGGGTCAAAGTGACCTTGATGATATGTGACCAATGTGTCTCATAATGTAAGTATAACATGTGCCCCACATAATTATTAAGTTTGAAACGGTTATCTTCCATAGTTCAGGGTCATGGTCTCTTCAAAATATGTATACAATCCAACTTTGAAGACCTCCTTGACCTTGAAGCAAGGTCAATCAAACTGGTATCAAAAGATAGGTATTACTTTGCCCTATATACCATATATAGGTCAGGTATCCAATCTCAAAAACTTCAGAGAAAATTGGGAAAATGTGAAAAATGGCTGTTTTTTTTAAACATTTACGGCCCCTGTGATCTTGACCTTGAAGCAAGGTCAAGTCACCATGTATGTTTTTGTACACCTTGTCATCCTACACCATCATGCCAAATTGGGTGTTGATAGACTTAATAGTCTCCGAGAAAATTCCAACGTTAAAGGTTTTTACGGATTACAGGACGCCCGGACGGACGACACGGGTGACCTAGTATGAAAGTATAACATGTGTACTACAATGATCTTCCCTAGTTCAGGGTCAAGGTCACTTCAAAATATGTATACAATCCAACTTTAAAGAGCTCCTGTGACCTTGAAGCAAGGTCAATCAAACTGGTATCAAAAGATAGGGATTACTGTGCCCTATATATCATATATAGGTCAGGCATCCAATCTAAAAAACTTCAGAGAAAATTGGGAAATGTGAAAAATGGCTGTATTTTAGACGACATTTACCTTGAAGCAAGGTCAAGTCACTATGTACGTTTTTTTACGCCTTGTCATCATACACCATCATGCCAAATTGGGTGCTGATAGACTGAATAGTCTCCGAGAAAAATCCAACGTTAAAGTTTTTTTACAGATGCCCGGACGGACGAAACGGGTGAGTACATAGACTCACTTTTACTTCGCATGCGAGTCAAAAAGGTGTGCTATCCCCCCTGAAAATGGTGCAAGGCGCACCCTCTATATTGGGACATGGCACCACCAGCAACTATAACATACACCATGCCATGAGTGTTGTATGAGTGCATTTGTCAGTGTGTGTGCATATATGCTAACATGCATGTTAGTTCACAATGGCTAATTATTCATAGGCTTTCTCCATTCTGCAACAAAACAACTGGCGACGGGTGCAATCATGTCAATGCCGAGTCCATTTCCGCACCTACCTTCTTCAAGCCCTCCAGGACTCCGTGGCCAGGCACAGCATGGACAGTCACCATATCTGCCCACTCCGCGATGCGGTACAGCCCCTCTCCGTACTGCATTGACACAGTGTGGCCAATGTCCGCAAACTTGCGGTCCTCCATCAGGACAAAGTTATGCTTGTCTGCAAGCTCGCGCAACTGCTGGGGAAACGCGGGGCTGAAGTCCTTCAGGATGTCCACATGAGTCTTCACTCCGCAAACAAAGGGCCCAACTTTCTCCACCAGGTCAAGGACCTTCCCACACTCCACCAGGTCCACCGACACCTGTCGATGGGGACAAGACAGGAGCTACTAGAGGTTGCAACGAGTTGGTTGGTTTCTTTGTGACACGCTCAGAAGGCATACGTAGTTCTCTACATTTGAACATTAACTCGCTTACACAAATAAACTTCAGCCAACAAACAATTGACATACAGTTTGCAACAAGAACAGTTTTCATCAAAGGAATTGAGGGACGTCAGAAAAAGAAGACAGGCTAAGGGGTAATGAACTTAGCATGATATTTCTACAGGAAATACACGAGGCAAAGGAGGCAGCATGAATGGGGATATACAGCACATAATGATGTCTTTTTTGAAAAACTGAATAATTAAATAGCTACGACAAAGGGGAAAATGTGGTTGTAGGAGACTTTAATGTCACTCTGGATAATGGAATCGACAAAGAAAGTGGGTGGGCACATAGAAAAACAAGAAGGGCAAAGCCCATACGACTCACATGCTTGACCTTGACCTTTATATGACCTTGACCTTCAGGTGACATTCAAGGTCAAGGTCAAACAACTAAACCTACCAATGACATCATACACAAAGAAATGTTTTACACATTTTTCCTACCAAAATACATGTGACCTTGACCCAAGGTCAAGGTCATCCAAGGTCATGCAACACAAAGCTGTTAATTCAAGACATAGGAAACACAATGGTGCTTATTGGCACTTTCTACCATGAGATATGGTCACTTTTAGTGGTTCACTACCCCATTTTGGTCACATTTCATAAGGGTCAAAGTGACCTTGACCTTGATGATATGTAACCAAATGTGTCTCATGATGAAAGTATAACATGTGCCCCACATAATTATTAAGTTTGAAACAGTTATCTTCCATAGTTCAGGGTCAAGGTCACTTCAAAATATGTATACAATCCAACTTTGAAGAGCTCCTGTGACCTTGACCTTGAAGCTAGGTCAACCAAACTGGTATCAAAAGATAGGGATTACTTTGCCCTATATACCATATATAGGTCAGGTATCCAATCTCAAAAACTTCAGAGAAAATTGAGAAAATGTGAAAAATGACTGTTTTTTAGACAACATTTATGGCCCCTGCGACCTTGACCTTGAAGCAAGGACAAGTCACTATGTATGTTTTTTGAGGCCTTGTCATCATACACCATCATGCCAAATTGGGTGTTGATAAACTTAATAGTCTCCGAGAAAAATCCAACGTTAAAGTTTTTCACGGCCGCCCGGCCGCCCTGACGGACGACACGGGTGAGTACATAGACTCACTTTTGCTTCGCATGTGAGTCAAAAATGAAGCAAAGGCAGCCAATCAAAAACAAGATGGAAGAACATGAATTAACTGACATATGGAGATTGCTAAACCCAAGCAGGAAAATATTCACATTGCACTCTAACAGTACACCTAGAACATCATGTAGACTAGACTACATTATGGTGTCATCCAATCTAGTCATTAACACTAGACAGACAAAAATTATACCAGGCCTCATGTCTGATCACTCTTGTTTACCTGAAACTAGATACATCTATTCCAGACAGGTCCAGGATATTGGAAAATGAATACTAATCTTCTGCCCTGTACAAAACCAGATGGATGGATGGTGTTATACGGCCTATCAGCCTTTGTAGGCTATATAAGGCCATTAAGCACAAAAATCACTAGAACAGTTTGGAGCAAACGCAAATCAAGTCACGGTGTCCCTAGTTATTCGCCTCTTACGAATCGCGTAGGGAGACTCAGTACAAAACCAGACTGCAGGAAAAGATAAGGGAGATGGTAGACATGAACAAAGATGCCAATCCAAATACTAAATGGGAATTACTAAAGGGAACAGTCAGATCTGAATCTATAGCTTACTCTGCTCAGAAAAGGAAAGAAAGTAGGAATAGGGAATTAGAGCTACAAAAGGAAATAGAAGCTATCAATGATAGCTTAACGCCTCCAATGATAGCTTAACGCCTCCAATGACCAGAACCTCAAAAATGACATGCAAAATAAGCGAAGGCAATTAGAACTATTGCATGATTATAAAGTACATGGAATCATAATGCGAGCAAAATGCAGATGGATGGAAGAGGGTGAGAAAGTCTTGCAAATTCAGACAAAAGAATAAATAATAGAATTATTAATGACCCATCAAAAATAATAAAGGAGGAAAAACTGTTCTTCAAAAGATTATATTTGAAAAAAGCAACAGATACCATCCCATGTGACTCCGTCCCTAACGCCTGCATGAAACTCTCAGATGAAGAAAGTCAATTATGTGAGGGGAATGCTGATGGAATAACAAAAAATGTCCTGGGAGTGATGGTATCCCGATTTAATTTTACTCAATATTTTGGTCAGATATAAAAGTGCATTTATTGAATTCTTTCAATTATTTTATTGGATTGAAATAGGAGAATTATCACAGCTGCAAAAACCAAGGGGTGGATGGATGGAGTTTTATGGCCTATCAGCCTTTGTTGGCTATATAAGGCCAGTAAGCACGAAAATCACTAGAACAGCTTAGAGTAAACTCATATCAAGTCATGATGTCCCTAGTTATTTGCCTCTTACGAATGCCGTAGGGAGGCTCGGTGGGTCAATTTTTACCCCGAACCCACAGGGGGATCAAAAACCAAGGGATCATTACATTGATACCTAAAAAAGACGGAGACAGAACAACATTGAGTAATTGGAAACCAAGATATTGTACTATCTTTCAATGATGTTGTACCACTGAAACCCTTCACTGATGTTGTATAATAGGAATCCTTCACTGATGTTGCACAAGTTGGATCCCTTCACTGATGTTGCAATATTAGATCCCTTCACTGATGTTGTACAATTAGATCCCTTCACTGATGTTGTACAGTTGAAATCCTTCACTGATGTTGTACAATTAGATCCCTTCACTGATGTTGCACAATTAGACCCCTTCACTGATGTTGCACAATTAGATCCCTTTACTGATGTTGTACAATTAGATCCCTTCACTGATGTTGCACAATTAGATCCCTTCACTGATGTTGTACAATTAGATCCCTTCACTGATGTTGTACAATTAGATCCCTTCACTGATGTTGTACAATTAGATCCCTTCACTGATGTTGCACAATTAGATCCCTTCACTGATGTTGCACAATTAGATCCCTTCACTGATGTTGTACAATTAGATCCCTTCACTGATGTTGTACAATTAGATCCCTTCACTGATGTTGCACAATTAGATCCCTTCACTGATGTTGTACAATTAGATCCCTTCACTGATGTTGTACAGTTGAAATCCTTCACTGATGTTGTACAATTAGATCCCTTCACTGATGTTGCACAATTAGATCCCTTCACTGATGTTGCACAATTACATCCCTTCACTGATGTTGTACAGTTGAAATCCTTCACTGATGTTGCACAATTACATCCCTTCACTGATGTTGCACAAGTTGGATCCCTTCACTGATATTTAACAAGTTGGATCCCTTCATTGATGTTGTAGAAGTTAGGTTCCTTCATTAATATTTTACTTCATATACTGACACTGTGTACATTTAGACCCCTAAGGAGGATTGGATTGGATTGGATTGATGGTGTTTTACGGCCTATCAGCCTTTGTAGGCTATGTAAGGCCAGTAAGCACGAACATCCCTAGAACAGTTGAGAGTAAACGCAAATCAAGTCACGGTGTCCCTAGTTATTTGCCTTTTACGAATCGCGTAGGGAGACTCGGTGGGTCAATTCTTACCCCGAACCCACAGGGGGACCCTAAGGAGGAAGCAATCACATGACTAGAAAATAAATTTGAGGCAAGATGGAAAGGGAGGGAAGTTCCTGTAAACACTACTGAATAGCTTTGGCACATCATAGACGTTAAACCAACGTTAATGCAGTTAGTCACACAGAAGGGTAAGTGCATTCTAGATGTTCACCAAGTATATTCATTCACGCACAGCCAGATTTACATGTACAGATCAAATTACGACTCAGGTTTGCAGAGGTATGGAATTGTAAACATTTAAATAAACCCAGAATTTTTTTTCTCTCAAAATTTTATTTATGTATGGAAAGAAAGAAAGAAACAGAGAAAGAAAGACAAGGTACACATTTCAGTTTTCATCATCATGATCATTATAGTAATTTTTTCAGTACTATCATTAATTCGTTCTTAGACAAACAAGTGGTCTCAATAAAAAGAACAGCCAAGGTGAAAGTCTACCAAGTGTGGTAACGTCGGCGGTGGATGGGAAGGGGTGGGAATGGGGTTTATCTCCTTCCAGCCGAAAAAAGAACAAAAGAGAAGGAGATGTATTATAAGTTGGAGAGAGAGTGTGAGAGAGAAAGGGAAGTGGGGGTGGTGGGGTATGGGGTGGGGTGAGGTGTGTGTGTGCGTGTGTGTGTTAAGGGAATGCAAAATTTATATATGTAAGGGCTTCAGATGGTGAAGAATGAATGTTAGAAATGCTGGACAGATGGGATGGTGGGGATTTCACAGGACCGAATTGTGTCGAGTTGCTGAATAAACTCAGATTTCTCCCATGCCAGGGATAGAACCATAGCACTGCGCCTCCCACATCTTCAAAGCCCAAAGGATGCTCGTTTCTATTGCCGCCTGTCAATGACAGGGTTTCAAGAAGCGAGTAGAGGCTGAGGGGCTAACCATGCACTTATGTAAGACATAAGGGGAGAGCACTGGGAAATGGGCTGCCAGAAACTGCTGTCTAAACAAGATGGAAGGATGTAAATACTTTTGTTTCGCTTTGGCATGTCACAGACGTTGAACTAACGCCAACAGTCACACAACGGGGTAGGTGCAATCGTAAATATCTAAGTATATTCATTCATGCACAGCCAGAACAACACGCATGGACAGAATCACAACACAGGACTGCAGTAGGTATGGAATTGTCAAAACATTAAAATAAACCCAGATTTCTCCCATCCCAGGGATAGAACCACAGCACCTGTGTCTAGCACATCTTCAAGACTTGGAGAGAAAAAAAGAAGAAAAAAGATTTTTTGTCATTTCCTACCTGCTGGTTGTCGGTGCTGGAAAACCACTCACATCTGAAAACAGGTCAGAATCCATGACAACCTCCCTACCGCTTCCCTTTCGCATCAAGCTGCTATTACTCACCATGACGTTGGTCTTCTTCGAGGCCATGATTTCTAGGAGTCGCTTTGCTGTGGGGTTCTTGCACAGCTTGGCTCTCTCGATGTAGGGCATGTGCACTCGTGGCACTTTGGCGGGCAAGCCTACTTTGTTGGCCTCGACAAAGTCCTTAACTTGTTGGCAGAGGTTTGGGCTTATTTTCATCTCTTCCTGGAAAAACCATAAGTATACTGCTACAGAGATCAATCTGTTCCAAAGTGCACTTCGCCCGTGCCTGCATAAAATTGATAAGCAACAAGGTAAAAATCAACATTCCTTGCATTAAATGAATCAGATGTAGTTTAGGACATGGGAACATCAAATATCCCTTGAACTGACTTCTCTATCATCAACACTATCACATGGCCAAACTGAAGCAGTTGGCACCACTCCAAGACAATGTGGGACAAGGAGGAAGAGGGCATGGCATTTCTGTACACTTCTATTCTACTAGGTTGCTTACAGGTTCCTCTAAACTTCTCGTCATTCCTTCATTTTTCTATTGGGATTCAATGCGTCTCAAAGATTACCACTGCCTGACTTGCATCCTCATCACCTGTGCTAGCTTTGTTCCCGAGCACAACAATTTCTGTACCTTTAGCACTTCTTGTGTCAAAAGCAAATGGCGGAGCTTCGTGGATAACTCACTTTATGGAATATAGGAGTTTTAATAAGACAAGGTTCAACCTCCAAAAACATTTTTCATCAAAATGACACAAAATGTTTTATCTGTAACACTGATCTCCAGCCATCTGTCTCTATGAATCTGATGATCAAAGCCACACCTAAAATGCTTTTTCAATTTAAATTTTCTTTAGGAGGGTAAAAAAAAACACCAGTCTGATTAAACATGCATAAATTAATTTAAGATTCATATCAAAAACTGAAAAAGAAAGAAGGGTTGCTGCCATGGAGAAATCAGATGACTCATACCAATGTAAAGATGGCGATTGAGCATTTTTCTGATGTCTAATCTGAAATAAAATGGTCTGGTTGATGAGAGAGGTACCACTGCATGCAAATCTTTTTTGAGAGCGTATTTCTCAATTTGTGATTTTCCCATCACATTGCCGTTTTATTTTGTATATTGCAAGGTGAATTCTGCTTCAATTGCCACCACACATGGTAGAGAGGTGTGATAGATATATTCAGAATTGATATGAACCACACTTTTTATTATGAAACCTCTTTTCTTTTTGTTTTACAAAGGCAGATGGATGGATGGATGGATGGTGTTTAACGGCCTATCAGCCTTTGTAGGCTATTTAAGGCCAGTAAGCACGAAAATCACTAGTACAGTTTAGAGTAAACGCAAATCAAGTCACGGTGTCCCTAGTTATTCGCCTCTTACGAATCATGTAGGGAGACACGGTGGGCCAATTCTTACCCCGAACCCACGGGGGGATTTTACAAAGGTAGCAAAAATTTGGATGATACTCTATGATGATGTAAAATTACATGACTGAAGTTGTTCTATCCAGAACTCTCAAAATATAATACATGTTTGAGATCTGTGGTTTGCTATCATTGTCAATGTATAGTGCACTTGTACATAAAATTTCACATAAACATGTACCAGCCTTTTTGAGTTATTTACAAAATTAGATTATATATATTTTCAGATTTGGGGAGCAATATAGGTCACATGACCTTACCAAACTGAAAATCATAGTAACGGCTCTGTACAACAAAATACTTATGGTATACCAAGTTATCAAACGAACAAAATGGATCAACCAAGAGTCCCTTTCTGAGGTTGAACCTAGGTGCCAGTTGTGAATTTCAGTCTCGGCAACACAACATCTTTTCCTGCGTTGACCCAGTCAGAGCAAAAAACAGACATCAGTTGGTGAGTTAGAGTTACTCTTTCCTCCTTTGCTGGAAAGCGCAACACTGAAGTGGTCAGAATAGCAAGCAGCGTTGAAGCAAGAATAGTGTATCCCTACACGACAGTGACAGTGACTCAACTTTACCAATTTTCACACCACTGGCCTTTGAAATTGATGGAATGACTTGATTAACATTCCTCAACTCATTCAAGGCGCATAATTTCCTGTGCGTCTGTCCCCTGCAATCGCAGGAAAATGGACCAAGTTTGAAAAATGAAAGTAAAATAAATACTGTAACTACAAAGCTAAACTTGGTATGGCTTGAAAGGTCTTTCTTTGCCAAAACTAGCCCAATGCTGCACTTTGTCAAGCTAAGAAAACACTACACTTGCCATGTCAGTAAGTAGAGCCGCTATTTTGAAAAAAATAGGCCTTTCACCCAGCTCTCTTTCTCAGAGTGCCCACTGCTTGTTTCTTGGTCTAGAGCTCTAAAAAAAAAAGGGAACAGAAAAAAATGGCACAAAAACACACTGGAGAAATTTTGTGACGATTGTGTTTATTAGTCCTGAGTTACAATCAATATGAGCCTGCAATGAACTACCGAGCAGCTGTGGTGAGGTCGACATAGTTTCAGCTAGCATGATAGCTTCGCTCTCATCCTTGCTCTCTGATACCTCATCATTAGTGAGAGGAAAATCACCACTATCATCATCATCATGAAAGGGATCACCTACATCAGTTCCTATCTCATTCAAAGCATCCTCTTCAGCATCAGAACCCTCCTCTATAGCAATTTCCACTGGCTCACCCACCTCGTGCAGCGATCCACGCTCCGCGCCCATCGCTGTTTACTTCGTGCCTCCTAGTGCATTGCTGATAAAGGTTATAATCTTGCCAGGAAAGATCTGTGTGTGGATCTAAAGCTGGCAAACTATAGTACAGACACTAATTGAAGACTAGACTAGTTCCCTAAACCATATTTTCCTTGTTGTAAGGGGGCAAAAATATGCTAATGTGGTAGGCTCAATGGAGCCTACGCACTGCGAACGACTATGTTCAGCGCGTAGGCTCATATGAGCCTACGGGCCGCGATTGAGTTAAGGACATTTTCGGCAAATAAATGTTTAAAAAATTGTGAACCCATGATGGAATGATACATGTTTTGTTTTTTCTTACAAGAGATATTTCCCTGAACCTACCATCAACACCACACACAAAAAAGTAAGTCTCTTTCAAACAAATAAGTGCCAAAAAATGATAATCCATAATGGAATGGTATATATTTTAAGATCATGGCAAATTGCAAAATCTTGGCTACATTAGTATTGCAGAGAGTGCTATCTCATACTGTTTGATATCATGATGCCGATATCTTTTCATTAAGAGCAAGAATATGTTAAATAGGATAGTTGAACGAGGCTACATAATTGCCAGTCTAGATGCTGTTTAAAAAGCATAGCAGTCACTTACGAAAAGCAGTGCAGAAATCAGATGGCTAACATGATGTCAGACTGCAAGCACTTCCTATGCACCTGCTGCGAGTTGCTCCATTCTCAATGAAGGTACAGAATACTCACATTTCAGACAGTGTGCAAGACTATCATTCATTCTCTGCTGTCCACATGGTGCATGGGTGAGAAAACTGGGCCCATTTTATATATTTTTTTGTTCTGTTCCATTCAAGTAAGCATCAAAACTGTGTGGGCGTTGTGGCCGAGTGGTCAGCGCGCTTGACCTGCAGTCGTATGCGGCTAGTGGGCACAACCTTCGAAGCTGCGCAGTTCCCAGAGTTGCATCATTGAGCAAGATGCTAAACTAGCATTGCTTCTCCTCACCCAGAAGTAAAATCGGGTACGTGAGAGAGCAATGTTGGCGAATTGTAGTGCAATTAACCCTTGTATGCGGCCATGAGCCAGCATCATGTTGGAATACTCCCCAGGGAGCGGAGTTGGTGCTGGTATCTGACTGTGTGCGTCTTAAATGGCTGTCACTATGTTTGTTGTGAGGTACCAGTGAGAATTGATCAAGCTGCCCTGTGATCAGGAGGTAGAACGTAACGTGGTTTAAGACCCAGACACGGGTGATGAGTCGCTGTATAAAGCCAAACCTTTACTTTTACCTTATACTGTACATTTGATTTAATTGTTGCTAAAATTGGACAGAAACAGCCTATTATGTGTACATCCAACTTTTATCATGCTCTTACCAGAGATACCTTCCCGAGACTACCATTAACTATGAGAAAAAGCTCGCATCACTCTCAAGCACACTGCCATATCCAAGACAATCACTACCTAACTGACCTAACAAACAAATCAGTAACTCACTCACTTGACATTTCTTATGAAGAGTTGAATTTGCCAAAAGCTGTTCAACAAATGACAACAAATGACAACACATAATCGGGGTGACATCATACACTACAGAAACATGGCGTCTCAAGCATGCAATCAGAGCTGCCAATCCGGCATTCAGCAAAATCAGCAGACCCAACTTCAAAAATCAGGAGACTGGGTTAAAAAAAAAAAATCAAAGTCTTCTTAAGGGGAGACACGGCTGCCTAGCAGTCGAATTTTGCTCAAAAAATCGATTTTGAGTTCTGAGCAATTTCTGAATTTTCAATGTCTGTACAACATCTTTCTCTGGCTAGATTTCTTTTTTTCATCATCTAAGTATTTTTTTCGAATTGTTTTATAAAGGTGGGGTGGGGATTGTGCACAGCAGAGTTTCAAAAAACAATCACTTTTCGGCCTTTCGTTGAGGCAGAATTTTTTTATCAACCCCCTTATATTGCATATCAGCGTGCTCGGGAAGATTCGGACTATCTGCTCCCGCCAAGATCGAGCGGAAATTTCTATATATGGAGGCGCCAGATGGCCGCGAAATCTCCCGAGAGGGTCACGGAAATGCCCATATCAGTCCTCGGACGAGCTCGTCATGACGTCAGCCTACCAGCTGTTATAACGCAGCGATCTGATTGGCTGCCGATTACTCGCGGACTCGTTCTGAGCAAGCCGAAATTGGCCGAGGCAATTCCGCCGGCATTGTTTACCTCAGCGAAGGCACTCGTGCGAGCTGCGAATTGAATGCGTTCCTGTGCAATTTCATCGCGATGGCTGAAAAATCTGAGCCCATTCCGACTCCCAAGGGTGGAAAGAGGAGGTGGCAAGCATTGAACAAGGCAGCCGTACAAAAGCGATGGAAGATTGCAAGAGAAGGTGCTTCGAGTTCGACCAGCGAGGAACCGATCGAGAAAGCGTCCACGCAACCTCCGGAGCAGGAGCCGTCATGTTCGTTCCACGGCGAGGAGTAAGTACATAAATTCTATTTGGATTTTATCAATCTAGTATCTTGAAAAGTTCTGACATTTACAGCTTGCTATAGGAAGCATCTGAATTCTTTCTAGATTGAAATAACTCGATCTTTTCAGTGTTGTGAACAATTGCTCTCACGAACAGCTGATTCTGATTATCATTCTGTGTTTGCTAAACTGATACAATTTGGTGGAAGTTAGTAATGAGTTGACTGGTTCTTTTTCTCCAGGCACCAGGAAGAGGTTGCTGCCCGAAAAAGTTACAGTCATTGATGTCACTTGGCGGAATAAACTACTGTGAACTGTGGAGTTCCTCCTTACTGTTCCTGAGGGCGGCCAACAGGAGGAGCAAGACCAGCCACCTCCTCGTGTTTGGTGCATCACTGACTTGGGGCAAGTGAATAAACTGTTGGGAGATGTATGCCCAGGTTGCTTTGAGAATGGACATGCAGAGACAGGACACTAGAAAAATAGTCCAGGCTGAGAAAGCAGCAGAGGCAAAAAGCAGACAGGTCAGAAAGACAAGGCAGCAGGCAGCAAAACAAGCCCTAGCTAGGCTTGAAGCTACAGAGGGTCCTCAGTATGGGGCTGGAGAGTTTGAATGAACATGTCTGTGATATCAGAAGATGATTCTAGAGCAGAAATGTTGTAGAATTTGCTTTATAAGTGCAGGCCTGTACAAAAAATATATCATTTCCAGTTAGAGGTATGTATGTTTGTATTTCTGAAAATTATTAGCAACCAATTCTGTGTATTTTTCCAAGGACCTGGAATAGCCATAGTTCCAGAGTTTGAGGGTGGAGAGGTTTTGTAATAATTTGTGTAAATTCTGAACATAATTCCAGTTTTGAAACTTTGTGGGTTTTGCTTTGTCAGATTGAGAAAGCAGCAGAGGCAAAAAGCAGACAGGTCAGAAAGACAAGGCAGCAGGCAGCAAAACAAGCCCTAGCTAGGCTTGAAGCTACAG
>JAWQFJ010034844.1:0-11488 GCA_034096865.1 Theodoxus fluviatilis | reverse complement strand
AGTGTTTACCTATTTACCTATCATGTATAGACATGTCTGCTGCAGTGCTGCTAAGTGTTTACCTATTTACCTATCATATATAGGCATGTTTGCTGCGGTGACACGTCATTTCAGCGCCAGCATTTCAGCGCCGTACATTTCAGCGCCGTCATTTCCGCGGGGCGACACTTCAGCGCCGTACATTTCAGCGCCGTCATTTCAGCGCGGCGACACTTCAGCGCCGTAAGCGCCGTACACTTCATCGCCGTCATTTCAGTGTATTGTGTGTGTGCGTGCGTGCGTGTGTGTGTGTCTGCGTGTGCTTGTGTGTGTGTGTGTGTGTGTGTGTGTGTGTGTGTGTGTGTGTGTGTGTGTGTGTGTGTGTGTGTCTGTGAGACACGCCATTTTCAAGTTTATTGGAGTCCCTACTCCCTTTCTTCTATCTGCGACCCACAATGTCACGTGACAAACAAGCCCAAATATGTGAGTGACCATTTCGGCGTTGAGTTATGACAAATAAGCCCTAGCCTACTCTGAACCTTACATATGTATATGTGAGTGATTATTCACTAAAGAGTTGCCGTAATGTCACGTGACAAACAAGCCCTGCTCTGAAACGTAAATATGTGAGTGATCACGTGACAAACATGAGTGAGTGATCATTCACGAAGGAGTTGCCGCAAAAATTTAGAAGAATTTGTTTAGCAGTTTTGCTGGACAAAACAAGGCCTGCTCCAAACCTGCTGTGAAAAGATGGCCACAGTTTACCACAGTACAAGGAAGAGGGATAAGATTGTCTTTCATGGATTCTCTTATCGGTTTGACAAAACGAGTGGCAAAGATCCAGCCTTGTCGTTTTGGGGGTGTGATGTCGACGGCTGCAAAGCACGGATCCACATGACGTTGTCCAGGAGAAAGGAGAACATCTTTCACACGCTCCCAACCTTCCAAAGATAGACGCTGCCAAGGCAGTATACAAAATGAAACTTCAAGCAAAAGAAACACGGGATGCCACTCGTCAAATTCTGGCTGACATTCACGAAGGACTGTCCCAAGCCACTGTGACAAGTCTCCCAAGCAAGCAATCAATGACGAGGACGATTCAACGCGTGAGGCAACGGAACAATCTGCCGGCCCTACCAGCCACCCTTGCAGAACTAAAAGAAATCCCAGCAGACATGAAGATGAAGTAAGTGTGTGTGTGTGTGTGTGTGTGTGTGTGTGTGTGTGTGTGTGTGTGTGTGTGTGTGTGTGTGTGTGTGGTGTGTGTGTGTGTGTGTGTGTGTGTGTGTGTGTGTGTGTGTGTGTGTATCTCTCTCTCCCTCCCTCTCTCTCTCTCTCTCTCTCTCTCTCTCTCTCTCTCGGTTGGTTGGTTGCTTGTTTGCTTGTTTGCTAGGTTGTTTGGACGATTATTATGTCGGTGATTTGGATGCATTTTGCGGTTTGTCATTGGAAGAACAATAAAGTATGTTGACAACGGATTCAGCTTTGTCCTTCATAGTTTCCAGCAGGCTCCAGAATGCGTTGACTTGTACTCTGCTGAGTCACGGCCATCACTGCTTAAAGTGGGTCGCAGATAGAAGAAAGGGAGTAGGGACTCCAACAAACTTGAAAATGGCGTGTCTTTCTCACAGACACACACACACATACAAACACACGCACACGCAGACGGCGATGAAGTGTAATAATTAAGGCGCTGAAATGTACGGCGCTGAAATGTACGGCGCTGAAGTGTCGCCGCGCTGAAATGACGGCGCTGAAATGTACGGCGCTGAAATGCTGGCGCTGAAATGTCATGGAACCGTTTGCTGCAGTGGTGCTTAGTGTTTACCTATTTACCTATCATGTATAGACATGTTTGCTGCAGTGCTGCTCAGTGTTTGTCTATCATGTATATACATGTCTGCTGCAGTGCTGCTAAGTGTTTGTCTATCATGTATAGACATGTCTGCTGCAGTGCTGCTAAGTGTTTGTCTATCATGTATAGACATGTCTGCTGCAGTGCTGCTAAGTGTTTGTCTATCATGTATAGACATGTCTGCTGCAGTGCTGCTAAGTGTTTACCTATCATGTATAGACATGTCTGCTGCAGTGCTGCTAAGTGTTTGTCTATCATGTATAGACATGTCTGCTGCAGTGCTGCAAAGTGTTTACCTATCATGTATAGACATGTCTGCTGCAATGCTGCTAAGTATTTACCTATCATATATAGACATGTCTGCTGCAGTGCTGCTTAGTGTTTACCTATTTACCTATTATGTATAGACATGTCTGCTGCAGTGCTGCTTAGTGTTTACCTATTTACCTATCATATATGGACATTTCTGCTGCAGTGCTGCTTAGTGTTTACCTATTTATCTATCATGTATAGACATGTCTGCTGCAGTGCTGCTAAGTGTTTACCTATCATGTATAGACATGTCTGCTGCAGTGCTGCTAAGTGTTTACCTATCATATATAGACATGTTTGCTGCAGTGCTGGTAAGTGTTTGTCTATCATGTGTAGACATGTCTGCTGCAGTGCTGCTAAGTGTTTACCTGTCATGTATAGACATGTTTACTGTAGTGCTGCTAAGTGTTTGTCTATCATGTATAGACATGTTTGCTGCAGTGCTGTAAGGTGTTGAACTATCATATATAGACTTATGTCTGGTGTCGCGTTGTAAGATTTAGAACTATCGTGTATATAGACACGTCTGGTTTTGTGCTGTAAGATGTAGAACTATACTGTATGTAAAAACATATTGGCTGAATAAATAAAATAGAGGGGAGGGACAAGGGAACAGAGAAATATAAAGGGGTGGGTGGGAGGAGGAGGAGATGATATTGAGAAAAAAATAATGGAAAAAGGGAGTTCACGTGAAACAGGAATCCCATAGATTTTATCAAAGACATACTTTTCTGTCGTAAATCTTCGTCGGTCTAATGAGTAAGGGGAACGCAAGATTCTATCGCTCTCTAATGAAAGAAAGCGACCCATCGCCGACTGTTGTAGACAGCTGCACTTTGCGAGTGCTTGGTTCGACCGGAAGCACATGACGACACAGATAAGGAAGACCAAACGCTCTGAGTTCAGAACATCATCACGCCTCGTTTCCGCTTGCAGGCTCAAAACGATTACATTAGGATCGATTTAACTGGCTGATAAAGGGATCACCGTGCGCGCATGCGCAGGAAATACAAACAGGCCTATTCTGTATATTACGTCATGAAGGCCCCCTGCAGACGCTGCCTCGCTGGAGGACGAGGGGACGGCATACTGGAGGAAAGGTCTCGTTCTCTACAAAGACGAGGGCGACGTGACGTGAGCGTTATTTGCAGACGCCGCACTATCTCCGAGCCGCGATGGTCAAACAGCCGGCTCCATTTCCGTCCTGTTAGGGCCGGCCGCCGGGACAATGGTGCGAGGCAATCGATGCTCGACGTGGTCACGCTCTAATCGGCCATTTGATCGAGAGATTGACCTGGGTTTCCGCGGATGATCCAGATTTCTCAGGTCCGCTTCGGTGGCAAATTGCACGCGGTTCACCTCTCAGATTCGTATCGGACGCTGCGTCGAGACGGGCCAGACAAAAGATGACCCTGCTCGTTTCGATGCTGAAGCATACTTTTTTTCGGAGCGTCTGACTTCGTGTCTCGCAGCAAGAATGTTTTTCCTCCTCTACTCTCTGATAGTGAAGATCCAGGAAGTGTGCAATCGCCACTCGAACAGCGATTTTGCACCTCGAGGGTCGTCTAGTGCAATCTGTCTTGCTGGAGTTGAGTCTCTCCGCAAAAACACATGCCATAGCGCGGCACCAAACTTTGTTGTAACGCACTGCACAAGAACAGCACAATATGTCACTTTCACGGTCTCTTGTGCACGCACTTTCAAAGAATTGCTGCGAGATCGTTGCCGTATATTCAATCTCCACCTCTAATAAATTTTTATATGAGAAAAGGTAAATGTAAAATAGCACGAAACAGCACAGTCGTTATGTAACTATGGTATCTGAGTCAAAGACAAGGAAACGGCTAACTGGGATTATATAATCCAACGAAACATAAGTGGAGAGAACATTACAGCGGTACCGCATGCATAAACTCTTTGATGGTGATACTCATCTAAATGGCAGATGGTTCCTCGCTATTCCGGGGAGTGTTAAGGTTTGTTCATGGTGCGTTTTACACACATACGTAAACCCTAACAAACACTGCAGGTACCGTCTTTTCTTGACTGTCGTTCTTTTCAGCTTTGGCCAACGCGTCCCTACGGCTCTCCTTTCCCCATGCCTCTTGCCTGTGCCACAGGCCACGAGTCCTGCTCTCGCACCCTCTCGCTGCATGCGCTTGTGTATACATATTAATCATCGGAGCATGCATGTCAAAATGTTTTCCCTCGCCAGAACGCTGCCTGCAAAACTTGCCGGCGTCACGCGCCATTACAGTGCAGCGCCATCTTCCGGCAGAGTGCCAGCGAGTAAGGGAAGCAACTTCTGCCCGCGCCATCTTGGCTGGGCGGCGTGTCTTCCACACGTGCGCGCACCACCCATAATCACGTGATTTGTCGCACCATTTACAGTCGGGCCAGCGAGACGGTGTTTCTGGTCCATTGCGACTTGAACACTTATCTCGGCGAAAACCTGACGAGGTAGTCGGCGCATTGTTTTCTTTCTGGGAGTAACTGAACAGACTGCCGTGTTGAGTTGGCGTGCATGTGTACGTGTGCGGGCTCAACTTGTGTGAGTGTGTGTGTGTGTGTGTGTGTGCGTGTGTGTGCGTGTGTGTGCGTGTGAGTGCGTGTGTGTATGTTAGTATGTTAATATGTGTGTGTATGTGTGTGTGCGTGTTTGTTTGTTTGTATGTGTGTGTGTGCGCGTTGTGTGCGTGTGTGTATGTTAGTATGTGTATATGTGTGTGCATGTGTGTTTGTGTTTGTGTGTGTGTGTTTGTGTTTGTGTGTGTGTGTGTTTGTGTGTGTGTGTGTATGTGTGTGTGTGTGTGTGTGTGTGTGTGTGTGTGTGTGTGTGTGCGTGTGCGAGTGTGATTAAGTGTGTGTGTGTGTGTGTGTG
Organism: Theodoxus fluviatilis; assembly: GCA_034096865.1. Taxonomy (NCBI): domain Eukaryota; kingdom Metazoa; phylum Mollusca; class Gastropoda; order Cycloneritida; family Neritidae; genus Theodoxus; species Theodoxus fluviatilis. The sequence continues at coordinate 6,458 of JAWQFJ010034844.1, read as the reverse complement.
TGTGTGTGTGTGTGTGTGTGTGTGTGTGTGTATGTATGATACGTGCTTTTGCATTCGCATTTATGTATGCAAGTGTTTGCCTGTGTGTGTATGTGTTTGTATGTGCACTTGTATGTGTCCAAAGGATTAGATTTTACCGAAAAGACGGCAAACATGAGGCCAACTGGAAATCATTGGCACAAATAGACAGCCACGACACGTACATGCAAGCGCAGGCCCTGAAATGCATGGTAATGCGTGAATAGGCCAGCCAGCTGAGACAATAGGGGCTTAAGAAAACCTCAGATGAGACAGAAATATAATTTAGTCTGGAAGAAACAGAAGCGACAAAATGCTAAAAATTAAATTCGGCTAACTTGTATTTATGTGCACGTCCTCCACGAGAAAATTTCAGTTACGTGTTAACAATGTAGAATGGCTGAGGTACAATAAAGAAGAAAGATAAATATTCCCGGGAAACACTGAAAACCGTGAAGCTGGCGAAGCCGCTAGTGCAGCATGGGCGTACAAGGTAAAGGCATGTTGGTTTCCATAGCGACTCATCTCCCACATCTTAGTCTCAATACGCTTCGTACTTTCCCCCCTGATTAACGGACCACAAGATCAATAAATGCGGATTCCAACCTTCTGTTCACGCAGTTAGAGACAAAAAGTCAGAGTAAGACGAAACATAAGCTGCTTGTAAATGGGAGTGGGGGTGGGGGTAGGGGTGGGGGTGGGGGTGGGGGTGGGAACAACCATGCTGATTTAGATAACACTAAAATTGTAGACAATAATGTCATTGTCATTACATCGAAAATAACTTTTCGCCAAACCAGATCTTGGTCCTAAATTTTTGCATTGATCGTCTGATTGTTAAAACACACCGTAATTGAATTTGTACCACGAGGCTATTGGAGCACGAGTATGCGATTTCTACTTTAGAATCACGACGAATGTCTCACAGTTCCCACTCAAAAAGCTACCCACTCCGGCCAAAGGAGCATATCACAGCCCAAAAAAACCCTATAGTTTTTCTATAACATTTCTAATTTTCGACACATGAACCATTTAACAAACTGTTTCCGAGTATTCATGAACACTAAACGGGTTTACATGCTCATGTGCGGATGGTTGTGTGCATGCTTGCAACTGTACTTCAATGTGCGTTTGCATGACTGTGTGTACGTATTCATTTGCTTCAGGCAGTTTCATCCCAAAACACGATACTCTTGCTGGTTTCCATCCATTGCCGATTCCCACGAAACTAGTGCTGAAAGACCTGGTCTGTGTGACATGATCAGCCTGGATACACGTCATTCCCCATCAGCTGCAAGCAGGCTGCTGCTGTCTGTTGATCGGGTGTCCGAGTACACTCGACTCCACGTCCTCCCCACTCGCTGTACCTCTGTTTCCATTCAGCAGGAGCCGCTGTTGCGGGCGAGGCGTTGATCATCTACAGGTTTCTTTGTCCGCGTCTTTGTTGCCATGGACGTCATGGAGGGCCGTCGATCCACCGCCGCGGTCACCCGAGAGGCTGGAAGGGCTATCGAGTCGGTGTCACACATGTATCTCCTGCGTTCACCTCCACAAAGGGAACTCGCGGCTGCCCCGGACGAAGCGTGAGGAACCCAAGAGGACAGGCGAGGAGGAGCGGCACGCTGCTCTTTGGGAAGGTCGCCATAATATCGTAGGAGCAAACAATGAATCATGATGGCCATTATGGCCATTCAGGTGCAGGTGAAGAGCGGCAGTGTGTCGTTACATCTCCCATGCACTTCCCAACCCCCGGGCCTCAATCGCAGGGGTGAGGGTAATGAGGGCCTCCACGCAAGTCAGAGACGGCCCATCACGGACATTTGGGAGCTCGTCCTCGCCGTCGGGGCTGTCCAGAGCTCGCCATTGTGTATGCCGTGCAGGGCCCAGTTCCCACGCCGGGGACAGCCCGCCAGCCCGCCCTAGACACGAGCGGAGTGGCTAACGAGACCCCCGTCATGAGGGAAGATAAAGGGGGTCGAAGAGGGAGAAGCGATGGGGGGATGAGGAGGAAGAGCAGCTTTTCAAGACACCATTTATCCCGCCATCGACGTGCGAACATACGCCCATTGTGCCGCCAGCAGCCGCCCGGATGATGCTAACGAAAGCGCCGTTTTTCAGAGTTGGTCGACGAAAGAACGTCCCATTGAAGTGGGTATGGTTTTTTTCTTTTAGCCAGACCTGCGACGTAGAATCTGGACTGATGGTTGGCATGGCAATTTTGCAGCGAAACCACGTGGACGGAAATGGAATATAAGGGAGAGGTGTCCTTATGTACACTAAGTATTACGATTATGTTAGGGCGACTTGTCGAAAGTTTGCAGGTAGGTCAGATAGAGCCTGCACTGAATAATCAAATATTTAACAGCAATCAAGTAAATGTGCCGGATGCTTTTGATACAACTGTATCTTTACACTTTTTTCGTAAATGCTTAATGAAATAATGCTTCTCCTCACTTTTGATGCACAATGAAAACAACACGATTAGCTCTTTGTTGTACTAACACAACTGTGATATAGGGGAAAATGTCAGTCATAATTGACTTCCTTTCGCATTTGGCTTCTGTGTTTGTAGTCGTATCAGTTGAAACAGACAAATAAGAGGAGTGTCAACGCTATAATCTCGTAAACAGCTGTTTTCAATTTGATCAGAATTTGAACGCCTTCAACTTCCAAAGAAATGACTGTGTGCATTTCAAGAAATCCTGTACAAGAGCGGGAGAAGACGTGCCCATTCCGCCAATCTGCTAAACTCTGTCTGGAGGCGTTGCATAGCTGATAAATTCATCTCTCGTGTGTAAGCAAACCGTGAATGGAAAAACACGCAATGCCAAACGACAAACATGACCGCGTCCTCTGCGGCGATCATCGCAAACAAGTTAGAGGCCTTGTCATCACTCGATCAGTGCGTTTTGAAGAGCAAACAGTCACGGAGAGCGAGAAGGGCATGCGCCAGATACATTTCGTGTGTTTATCCCAACAAGCGTATCGCTATCCCACGTGTATGCTCGCTTGAATATAAAAATCTGTTCATGGCCCACAGGCCGCCGTAAACACGGTGTGTTTCCTCTCGCCCGAATTTCACGTGGCGGACATACGGTTGTGATAGTTGTGTGGACATGTTTATCCAACGCCAAAGAAAATATTATTGCAGAGGCACTTAATACGGTTCCACTCCGTCCCTATACTTGCAAACATGGCGGCTCTCATAAATGGCTTCATCTCGATGCTGGCATGCGCTGTGGCGAGGGAGGGCGAAAATGTGTTAATGCCACAGTAAATGCCGTGCTGAGGTCTGTCCATTAGCGAGAAATATCAAAGACGCAGAACGCCCCATCCAAGTGGATGAATTAAGCAGGTTGAACAAAACGTACACCAAACATCTGTTTCACGGAAGCCTCTCGAAACTTGTCTCGCTGTGTCTGAGATCTGGGGCTCTTTATTTTCCCTCCAGCCTTCCAATTTTAGTCGCCCTGCACACCCCCCAAGTTCTGCCCTTCCATTCTTTGCATCTACCATCTTAGACTTGCCGTGTCGCCTTACTCTGTTACACGTAGTTAAGAACGGTCGTGCCCGTCTGTATTTCCATGGCCGTTCCTAAGCACTGCCCATGTGGTCCTCGCTGCTTCCATCCCCACTAGCAGAGTTCTCTGTATCCCCACTAGCAGAGTTCTCTGTATCCCCACTAGCAGAGTTCTCTGTATTCCCACTAGCAGAGTTCTCTGTATCCCCACTAGCAGAGTTCTCTGTATCCCCACTAGCAGAGTTCTTTGTATCCCCACTAGCAGAGTTCTCTGTATCCCCACTAGCAGAGTTCTCTGTATCCCCACTAGCAGAGTTCTCTGTATCCCCACTAGCAGAGTTCTCTGTATCCCCACTAGCAGAGTTCTCTGTATCCCCACTAGCAGAGTTCTCTGTATCCCCACTAGCAGAGTTCTCTGTATCCCCACTAGCAGAGTTCTCTGTATCCCCACTAGCAGAGTTCTCTGTATCCCCACTAGCAGAGTTCTCTGTATCCTCACTAGCAGAGTTCTCTGTATCCCCACTAGCAGAGTTCTCTGTATCCTCACTAGCAGAGTTCTCTGTATCCCCACTAGCAGAGTTCTCTGTATCCTCACTAGCAGAGTTCTCTGTATCCAAACTAGCAGAGTTCTCTGTATCCCCACTAGCAGAGTTCTCTGTATCCCCACTAGCAGAGTTCTCTGTATCCAAACTAGCAGAGTTCTCTGTATCCGCACTAGCAGAGTTCTCTGTATCCCCACTAGCAGAGTTCTCTGTATCCCCACTAGCAGAGTTCTCTGTATCCCCACTAGCAGAGTTCTCTGTATCCTCACTAGCAGAGTTCTCTGTATCCCCACTAGCAGAGTTCTCTGTATCCCCACTAGCAGAGTTCTCTGTATCCCCACTAGCAGAGTTCTCTGTATCCCCACTAGCAGAGTTCTCTGTATCCCCACTAGCAGAGTTCTCTGTATCCCCACAAACAGAGTTCTCTGTATCCCCACTAGCAGAGTTCTCTGTATCCCCACTAGCAGAGTTCTCTCTATCCCCACTAGCAGAGTTCTCTGTATCCCCACTAGCAGAGTCTATGTATCCCCACTAGCAGAGTTCTCTGTATCCCCACTAGCAGAGTTCTCTGTATCCCCTCTAGCAGAGTTCTCTGTATCCAAACTAGCAGAGTTCTCTGTATCCAAACTAGCAGAGTTCTCTGTATCCCCACTAGCAGAGTTCTCTGTATCCCCACTAGCAGAGTTCTCTGTATCCAAACTAGCAGAGTTCTCTGTATCCCCACTAGCAGAGTTCTCTGTATCCCCACAAGCAGAGTTCTCTGTATCCCCACTAGCAGAGTTCTCTGTATCCCCACTAGCAGAGTTCTCTGTATCCCCACTAGCAGAGTTCTCTGTATCCCCACTAGCAGAGTTCTCTGTATCCCCACTAGCAGAGTTCTCTGTATCCCCACTAGCAGAGTTCTCTGTATCCCCACTAGCAGAGTTCTCTGTATCCCCACTAGCAGAGTTCTCTGTATCCCCACTAGCAGAGTTATATGTATCCCCACTAGCAGACTTCTGTGTATCCCCACTAGCAGAGTTCTCTGTATCCCTACCAGGCACAGGTCAGCCTATGAGGCATGGCGTGCATTTCGTCTATGTTTGCACTCACTGAAAAAGCTCGTGCCGCCTGAGCTGTGACGGATGGTGCTTCTACAACGGTTCTTTCTCCCTTTGTTCTTATCGCTGGGGAAAAGCTGCTGCTACTGCTGCTGTCACTCCTACAATGCTGGTTCCTCCTTAAACCTGCCAGGCCGGCAGAATGTACGGGCCGTGTGTTTGGGGTTGGGGGAGACGGGCGGAAAGGTGAGCGGAAAGAAAGACAAGTGGAACGCTAACTCCATATCATTCGCACGTGCCGTGTCGGCCAGACTCGGAACACGTGCAGACAGAGGAGCGAAAGAGAGCTGAAAAAACGAATGCGTACTTCTCACCCCCAGTTTCGCCGATCCCCCCCCCCTCTCTCTCTCTCTCTCTCTCTCTCTCTGTCTCTCTCTCTATCTCTCTCTCTCTCTCTCTCTCTCCGTCTCTCTCTCTCTCTCTCTGTCTCTCTCTCTCTCTCTCTCTCTCTCTCTCTCTCTCTCTCTCTCTCTCTCTCTCTCTCTCTCTCTCTCTCTCTCTCTCTCTCTCTCTCTCCAGGGTTTATTTCCTTTGGTCCCATTCCCTGATTGTACCGATTCACAAGAAAGGTTCCACGACTGTCCCCGATAAATATAGAGGAATCTCTCTTACTAGTATCTTCAGCAAAGCATTCCTGCATATTCTGAATGCAAGACTACAGACATGGGCTGAAGAAAATAATCTAATTGGCGAGGAACAAGCTGGATGTAGAAGGGGCTACTCGACAATTGACAACATTTTCACGTTAAGTAACATTGTACAGAGGTACCTGAATAGACACAAGAAGTTGTATGTTTTATTTGTGGACTTTCAGAAGGCATTTGATACCGTGGACAGGCAGGCTCTGTGGAAAGTGTTGGAGAGTAATGGGGTCAGGGGTAAAATGCTTCAGATGCTGAAAGCAGTATACAAAACTGTAAAATGCAGTATCAGATGCCAGGGTCAGGCACATGGGTCCTTTAATTGCCACCGGGGACTTAAACAAGGCTGCAAAATGTCTCTTTATTATTTTCTTTCCTGGTTTCACATCTCAGTCGTGAAGTAATTGCGAAAGGAAAACATGGGGTTCAATTAGAACCTAATGGCGTGGAACTGTTTATGTTGCTTTTCGTTGATGACGTTGTACTTTTATCTGACACGGTGCCTGGTCTGCAGAATCAAATCAATAACCTAAAAAATGTTGCTGATAGACTAGGTCTTGTGATAAACATAGAAAAAACCAAAGTTGTTATCTTTAGACATGGAGGATATGTGGCTGCTCACGAACAATGGGTGATG
>JAWQFJ010034841.1:22500-32724 GCA_034096865.1 Theodoxus fluviatilis | reverse complement strand
TCGCACAGTACAAGTATCTTGGAGTGACTCTATCTACCAGGTTGTGTACAAATACAATGTTATCCGTATAGTTACCAGAGCCAAAGCAGCGTCCATTCAGATCCAAAGGTCCTTGAGAAAGCTTACCTTAGTTACGCCTGATACGTTGTACATAAATTTTGACGCACAAATTCTGCCTATACTGTTGTACGGATCAGAAATTTGGGGCACCAATGACTATAAATGCATTGAAACTGTCCATATTTACACGTTGAAGTGGTTTCTCAATGTTGCCTGTAACACACCCAACGTTATGATTTATGGAGATACAGGGAGGTATCCACTGGACATAAATGCTAAATTACGCTCGGTGAAATATTGGTTAATACTACTTAGAATGGAGCGGGACAGATACCCTTATCAAGTGTACATGTCTATGCTTGGCTTAGTTGATGTGAAACATAATTGGGCAACAGGTATTAAAACATAATTGTTGAAGTATGATTTCAAAAGGGAGTGGGATGGTCAAATGGTCCAAAATGAAAGTACATTCATGACACAACTTAAATGTAGAATGATTGAGTGGTACGACAGCAACTGGAGATATTGTATGCAGCAAAGTACAAGATATTCCTTCTACAAATTAGTAAAGTTTGAACGTGGTATAGAGCCATACCTTTATGCATTAGACAAGAAAGTATTTCGAGATGCCTGGATACGCTTCAGAATGGGAATTTAACGATTTATTTAATCATGAGTATATATAGATACAGTACTGCGTCATACTCAAATATAAGTCCATTATGTATGGAAACGGAAGAAGGCGAAGTTCATTTTTTACTACACTGTCTTGCCACCTACGATCTCAGGAGCAAATATATAATACCATTTATACAAATTAGTTTTAGTGGACCCCTTGCTGACATGTTCGCAACTGATAATGTCATTGTTATTAGAAATATTGCCACATACATTTACAAGGCATTCCGTAGAAGAACAGAGGCCATGGTAATGTTCGACAGCCACATAAACCTGATGGAAAATTAGATTTATTCCTATAAGATGCAATTGTCACCGTTATTTGATAGGTTATTGGAAAGTGACATCCTTAGGTACAAATTTTGTCATTTCTTGTAACTTGTAATGGGCCGGAGGCACCCACAATAAACTCATTTGTTCGTTTGTTCGTTGTTCTCTCTCTCTCTCTCTCGGTCTTTTGTTCTCTCTCTCTCTCTCTCTCTCTCTCTCTCTCTCTCTCTCTCTCTCTCTCTCTCTCTCTCTCTCTCTCTCTCTCTCTCTCTCTTTCTCCATATTTCGTTCTTTCTTCTTGTCCTCTACCCCCCCCCCCCTCCCAGTTTCACGCTCAACCCCCCCCCCCCCCAACTCACCCTGGTTTTTCACTCCCATCCCCCACCCCTCTTACATCTCTGCCTTTACACTCTTTTGGCGCGAACTTGTCTGGATTCACCTGACTTGGCGGGGAGGAGCCGTAAAATATGGTTTTTCTAACGACCCTCGACCTCAGCTCAAGAATGCGGGGAGTTGTAAAGTTTCCAAGTTGTAATGAAATATAAATACGCCATTGTAAAGCGAGCAGCGCTGGCAGCGGAGCGAGCACGACGAGATCGCTTCCCGGTATCCGCCGAGGCGGACACGCTTTTTCCTCCTCCTCGTTGTGTTTCCGGCAGACCGGAACTCTGTAAACATGGTTGTAAAACAGAAATTATCCTGACCGGTGCAGCCGTTTCGGCTTCACTTGTTTTTTGGCAAAACATCCGTTTAGGACCCACAAAGCTAATGCGAGACTTGAGTGTTTGCCCATTTGTCTCATTATTCGCGTCGCCAGGGGAGGGAAGCAGAAAGCCAGAACGTACGCCGAGATTTTCACAGCGCTCCCCAAGCCGACAACGAAGCATAACTGCCAAGATGGCGGAGACAGAGGGCAGAAAGGCAGAGTACTCTGAGCAGCACCGAGCCTTCGCCTAATTGGGATTGCAGGAAGAAATGGCGCGAAACAATATGTAATGGCGTCAGCCCTTTCTTTAAAACTGCCCGAGCTTTTTCGCGGCAGCTTTGAAAGTTGCTCGTACGACTGTGTGCCCCAGGGGGGAGTCTGCTGTCTAGATTCACAGTTTGTTTTCGTGACTTTAATTAGTGTCAGAGAAGCCAAACCGGCTCTCCAATGACGATGTTTGGTTTTGGCTTTGTGGGAAGTATCGCTGAAAGAGCTTTGTTTGCCTTTGGAGTTCACTCGTCAGTTCTTTGCGTGTGGAGAGTGCATCTGCTCCACTGGCACTTCCAAGATGTCCTCGTTTGCGAAGCGCCACCAGAAACGAACAAAATCCGTAGAAGCGACAGATCGAAATGTTCGATACAGTTTTCGTTCAAATACTCGTCCCTTTTCGACCACGGGTTCTAGTTGAAGGAGACATCAAACAGTGCCACCTTAAGAAAGAACCCTGACAGGCATTTTCGCCATTTGCAATTTCTGCCATTTCTGCTGAGCGCAAGATGTAACCATTTGGCAATTAGTTTGAGCTTCCTACGTGCATACTTGCATGTTTTTACGAGTGTACTTTATATTTTATATACTGATACATTAACATTACAAGTAGTTTGTGTGGGGCCTTCAAAGGCTTTTAAAATTATAACTGGAATACACATATCTTACTTTTTTTAATTGTCTGCTTTCTATAAGTGTATACTGAAACTATAATTTTCGTCAAGATAATGTGAGGATTTTGAAAATCTATTGCAGTAAACTCTTTGGACTCGTTACAAGTAATCATTTCTACATATCATTTTTTTACATTCCATGAGAATTCAAAATTATGATAAAGTTTTACTGTCGCTTTTCTAGATTTGATATCTGTAGTGTACGAACTATCTTATTTCCTCAATGCATTTCTGAAAAACGGAAAGCAAATTATCTGAAGTGGGAAGTTCAAGATTCTCAGAGAAAAAACACCCACGAAACTGACAAGCCGTTTCTCGCAAAGAAACGATGCAACTCGGAACAGCATGTGTTCTTGGCATGACAAATTATAGGTATATGCACGCAACAAGTAGCTCTAAATTAAAAAAAAGGAGTTTATGCTTCTTTTTATTGTAAACCATCCACTGAAGGCTATTACATGACACGAAAGGCCTTCGGAGACGCAGAAGTTTTGGGTCAACGCAAAATGTGATACCATTGACAAGCAGGCCTGCAGAGAATGCGGTGTCAAAAACCTCCGCTACTGTGTTTTCATTTGCGCACCACACTCCATGAAGATGTCATTGTTTTCAGCAACAGTCCTAGTAAATGCATTCAGACATGAGAAATGCACTCGGTTGTACAGGTTTCACAACACACAGCCACCACGGCGGCCGAAGAGGCAGAAATCCTTTAAGAAACAATGCCCTCTAGTAAGTTTTTTGTGTGCAAGGGATCAAATGGCAATCGTTCAACAGCAGGAAATGAGCTCGTGAAGAGGGTCCAATGTACAAAACGTCTTCCACAGCACAGATCCATATTGAACATGCCTGCTTTTAAGCCTTACAAAATTGACAAAGTTACCCAATATCTTGCCTTTTTTTCTTTGGGTTTAATCAAATTTCTATGTCGTATCAATCGCGTAAATATGCTTGTTCTTATGTTTTCATAGCCAAATATGCATCTGATGAATTTGGTGACATTCAGCCTTTCAGTATTGCAAGAAATGAAAAGTAACTACAACATGAAATGCTCCAGGGGTTTTCTTCCATGTACGTGCTTCAGTCAAACTACGGGTGCAGTCACAAAGCTATATGGAAGTAACGTGGAACGTTATAGCACAAGCTGAGACATTGTATGCAATCAGCAAAACAGTTGATGGAAGTATGCATGAGTCACACAGATAAGACGGTCGGCATTAGCAGAAAAGAAGATAATTTATTATACAACACTCAGATTTGTGACATTGATGGATGTATCAATTACTTATTGTTCTGTAATACAAAACCAGTTAAATCGGCATGTAGATGAGTACAACTAGTTTGTCACAAGTACGCAAGTAGAAATTCAATTTCAAACCTCAACTTAGACACGGAAAACAAGAAAAGGGCCCACAAAGTGGAACATTTGTTGGGTGCAAATTCTTGCAAAGACTAACGTTTTTTAAAATCACTTTTCTTCCGTCTCTCCCGCCCCTACGGAATTTTTCCAGTGCCATATGTTGTGCATTTGAAGAATAAAGGTTGACAAAAAGAAAACCGAAAATCGACGGAAAGACACAAGAATCCAGGAGGGATAGACGGAGTGAGAAAGGAGAAAATTAAAATAAAAAACAAGATTAAGAAGCAGGAACGAGAGAGATAGCAGTGGTCAAAGAACATTTTGGGGGGAAAGGTGGACCATAGCATAAATGTTGCAATGCCTACCTCAAAATGAAAGAGGAGTGGTCATATAGACCGAATTATATGTTCCACAAGCCTTATTGTACGGACTGAATGAAGAACCAAAGTAACCACTATAATGTAAACTAAAGCGATCAACCAGACGCAATTGCTGAGCACTGTCGATCTTCATATTCATGATGGCAAAAGTAACAGTAATCTAATAAGCGATTCTAAAGAAAAACAAAGCCCCCAACAACAAAAATTACTCACATAGTTTTCAAACTCAAAGTGTCATGGTTGAAAGAGAAGATCATAAAGACGCTTTGCGAATCTATAGATAAAGGCTTGTATAATTGAGCAACGCTCACGCCTACTTCGCCGTTGTAGCAAGCTTAAGGCCTACGCACACGAGGCAACCAAAGTATCTTGCCACGTTGCTTGCGGCCGGTTGCTTGCCATGTGGCAGGCAGTGCTGGAGACTGAGCTCGCACACGCTTCCACTGTGACCTTTCACCTCTCGCCACGTTGTATTTATGGAAGCGTATTAATTCCCGCGCTTGCACTCAAGACGCTCTGCATCTCTCCCCCGAAGGCTTGCCCTAGCATGACTGAAACTTAAGGCCTCCGCACACGAGGCAACCAAAGTCTCTTGCCACGTTGCTTGCGGCCGGTTGCTTGCCATGTGCCAGGCAATGCTGGAGACTGCAGCTCGCACATGCTTCCACTGTGATTTTTCACCTCTCGCCACGTTGCGAACACGTCGACCCGCGGAAACACGGTTCTGCGTGTGACCTGCATTTCGGAATTTACATTGTACGAGCTGTCACGACCTATAGATGCATTCAACATACAGTTTTGATAAATTAATGCTGTTCATGGCTTAAATTTTCTTTGGATGGGGTTTCTAGTGTCCCCAAATTCAGCGTTTTCTGAACGAAGCGAAGACGCCCGCCATTAAATGTGCAATAGCCGCGAGTACACGAGAACGAGGCTCTTGGTGGATTCACAGAGAGTGGCACGCCACTGCCCCCAAAACTAGAACAGGTTTAAACTCGAGCAACTCATGAGTTGCTGGTGGCGTAGAAAATTGCTTGGAATGCCAGTTGCTTTCAACCGACATCGCACACGAAGCAATGTATGGCGAGCAATCGAGTTGCCCGAGTGGAGTTGCCTCGTGTAAGGAGGGAGGCCTTTAGAGTGACGATAGCGACAGTACTTCGTCATCTAAGCTAAGTAAAAAGATAAAAAGATCGTGTTGGTCTCGTGAATGGTTGACAAAACGACCAAGGCATGGTGCCTACCCATGTCTGCTACAAGAGCTCCTCAACGAGGTTCTCAAGGCAACAAGAACTTTCCTTCGAATGAGCCATGAACATTTTCAGAAAATTGTTGCAGCTGGTTGGGCCTCAATTAATTAATCAATTTAATCTGAACAGTATTTTCATAACCCAGATGCAATTTAAATGTATCGTATTCGTGGTATCAGACAACACTAGCTTTGTACGCAATGTCAACAGATGCTTCGCATTGTAGATGCGTTGACCTGCATTTGCATTTGTAAAATGCAGGAGCTTTCACGACCTATTGATGCATTCAACATACAGCTTTGATAAATTAATGCTGTTCATGGCTTACATTTTCTTTGGATGGGGTTTCTAGTATCCCGAAATACAGCGTTTTCTGTGCAAAGCGTAGACACCTCCGCCATTTACTTTTGCGAACAGTCGCGAGAACGTGACAACGAGGCTCTAAAGTCGCCCGGTGATTGGTGGATTCACAAAGAGTGACTGGAGTAGCACGCCACTGCTCCCAAAACTAGAACAGGTTTAAACACGAGCAACTCAGTTGCTGGTGACGTGGAAAGTTGCTTGGAATGCCAGTTGCTTTCAACCGACATTGCACACGAAGCAATGTATGGCAAGCAATCGAGTTGCCGGAGTGGAGTTGCCTCGTGTGCGAAGGCCTTTATCTAACCAATCAGGAGGCAACTTCGGTCTAGTTCTGCGAACTGATTGGTTGCATAAGATTGCTTCTACAGCGAAGTAAGCGTAAGGGTTGCTCAGTTAAAACATTCCTTAAATGACCTGCACCGAAACAGGATCCTAGCTAGCATTCCGTCTTCTCGCTGCAGGCTTTCTTTAGAGGTTGTTGTGATCCAGTGTTGCTGATTGTTGAAAATAGTGCAGTTGGAGTGAAGCGGCCAACTTCCACGTAGGCGTCAAGGAGACTTCGGCGAGATTGCACATAAGTAGAAATAATAGCAACGGTGAGAAAGACCACGATAAAGATAACAATGACGACAACAACAACAATAGCATAATCGATAATGACAGCAACAACAACAACAACAATATCAAGGACAACATCATTCAAGAATTGTAGACGTCGGATGGTTTCATTGGATCTGGAATGTTGGTCGATAGCCTTCTTTCACGCCAAAAAAAAAAACACCACACAACATAGTCTTTGATCACGTTTTGGGTCAATTACCCATCTGCGCTGAGGAAAAAGGAGGGAAAAGGGAGGGAAGGAGAGACAGACAGACAGACAGACAGACAGACATACAGACAGACAGACAGACAGGCAGACAGACAGACAGACAGACAGACAGACAGACAGACAGACAGACAGACAGACAGACAGACAGACAGACAGACAGACAGACAGACAGACAGACAGACAGACAGACAGACAGACAGACACCCACCCACCCACCCACCCACACACACACATACACACAGACAGACAGACAGACAGACAGACAGACTGACTGGCAGGCAGGCAGACAGACAGACAGAAACACAGACAGACAGAGGCAGAGACCTAGACAAAGACAGAGATTGATTGATTAGCTTTAATTGAGGCCGACGATTCATGAGAGAGAGAGAGAGAGAGAGAGGGGGGGGGGGGGGGGGGGGGCCAAGAAGAGACAGAGAGAGAGAGAGAGAGCGAGCGAGAGAGAGAGAGAGAGAGAGAGAGAGAGAGAGAGAAGGACGAAGGAAGTGAAGGTCGCAAGACAAAGAGCAAAAGGGTACGAAGTGGCAAAGAAAAAGATATCTAGAATGTAGTAGGAGGGGAGAGTGCGGTAGAGGGGGTTTGACGGGTACTCCAGGAAGAAGGACGGTGAGGACAGTGACAGCCCATCCAGCATCAACATTAGCAGAAGAAGCAGGAAGCAGAGGAGCAAACATAGCATTCAAAAGAAGTAGAGGAGGAGAAAGAACAGGAGGAGAAAGAAGAAGAGGAGAAGAAAGCTGAAAAAGAGGAGAAGAAAGCTGAGAAGGAGGAGAAGCAGGAGGAGGAGGAGGAGGAGCAGGAGGAGCAGCAGGAGCAGGAGGAGCAGGAGGAGGAGCAGCAGGAGCAGGAGGAAGAGAAGAAGCAGGAGCAGGAGCAGGAGCAAGAGGAGGAGCAGGAGGAGGAGGAGCAGAAGGAGGAGGAGGGGCAGGAGGAGGAGGAGGATCAGGAGGAGGAGGAAGAGCAAGAAGAGGAGGAGGAGGAGGGGCAGGAGGAGGAGGAGGAGGAGAAGCAGGACGAGGAGGAGGAGCAGGAGGAGCAGGAGGAGGAAGAGGAGGAGGAGCAGGAGGAGGAGGAGGAGGAGCAGGAGCAGGGGGAGGAGGAGGAGGAGGAGGAGGAGGAGGAGGAGGAGGAGGAGGAGGAGGAGGAGGAGGAGGAGGAGGAGGAGGAGGGAGGAGGAGGAGGGGGAGCAGGAGGAGAATGAGGAGGAGAATGAGGGGGAGGAGGAGGAGGAGCAGGAGCAGGAGGAGGAGGAGGAGCAAGAGGAGGAGGAGCAGGAGGAGCAGGAGGAGGACCAAGAGGAGGAGGAGGAGGAGGAGGAGGAGGAGGAGGAGGAGGAGGAGGGAGGAGGAGGGGCAGGAGGAGGAAGAGGAGCAGGAGGAGGAGGAGGAAGAGCAGGAGGAGGAGGAGGAGCAGGGGGAGGAGGATGAGGAGGAGCAGGTGGAAGAGGAGGAGGAGCAGGTGGAAGAGGAGGAGGAGGAGCAGCAGGAGCAGGTCGAGGAGCAGAACCAGGAGCACGAGCAAACAACAGCAGGAGGCAAAGAGGAGGAAGGCAAAGAGAAGTATGCATGGGAAGAATAGGAATAGAAGATACAGGAGGAACAGATTATGAAGATAAGGGACACAAGCAGGAAGAAAAATAAGAGTCGGAGGACCTACAGCAAGAGGACGGGGAGGAAGAAGAGTAGAAAGAGTAGGTGGAGGAGGAAGTAAGAGGAAGTGGAAGGAACAACAGGAACAAAGCAAGAAGAGCAGAAGAGGTATGTAGTTCTGAGGGAGAGTAGATGAGAAGACTAGCAGGAGAAAGGAGCAGGCGAGGAAAGGGGGGGGGGGGAGGGGTCGGAAGGGGGGGGGGGGTAATGGAGATGCAGGCTTGGAGTCCAGATGGCAGCCATTGCTGGAGAGAGTGGCGACCAGAACTTGTAGCGACTTGGAGACCAGAGAAACCTCACCCTGGGAGCCAAAGACGAAATAATACAGTCTCTATTGTTTCCAAGGGCGATAATTGGTTCCATGCCCAGTCTCCTCACACGTGGCGGCCATGACGCCCATCCCCTCCCTCCCATCCCCATCCTTGCAGAATGTTTCACACATCCACCACCCACCCACCCCTATACCCCCTTCCTGCCTCCCGTGATCAGAGCAGTCACGTGACGTGTGTAACTAATAGCTTGCATCTCTGTCAGATTAAATGTGTCTCTCTACGGGCTCTGATATTCTTGATGTAACGATTTGTACTCTTTTTATTCACACTGTTTCATCACAGAGGTCGAAATCTACCTGCCCTTTAAGCAACCACAAAAATGGGGGAAAAGATAGCAAAACCCAGGGTATGACAGACTCTTCTGTCCAGGGTATGAAAAGGATAATCAATATTTAATCCACTGCCGTGATTAGGATGATTTCAGGCTCAAATGTATGTGAGAACATTCACAAAGGACAACATATTTCGAGGTAAGATATTCAATCGATGAACGAGATGTAAATAGAACTCGACATGTCACTATGCACATATTGTATGCTTTTAAACGACGCTGTGAAATGTCAGAAAATTCTCAGGATGACCATGTACAGGCACGAATGCACTCTTGAATGTTACTGTTCATTGTCAAGTGGACCTACCTGAAAATAAGGCAAGGTTTAAAATGCAAACTTACGAATACTTTTGTTGCAATGTATCATACTACAGATTGTTAAAATGAAATACGACATAGTGCAGACACCAGATTTATGTTGATTGCAATTTACGGGTTATGGGGGTTGTCAGTTCCTCTCTGTAACACATTGCTTGATAATACCTGTGTCTTTTGTGTAAGATGGGTTGTCGGCCTTAATAATGTCAGCAGTCAACAACACGGCTTTGTATAGCATACTCTTTTTGTCGGTATGATATATTTGGGTATGTCTGTTGCAACTTAAATTCTAGCACAAAAAAATGGGGATTTCATTTAAACTTTCCTTGAATCATCCATTCAGAAAATAATTGCATGGTATATCACGTATCTATTTGACTGTGAAAACCCTGCAGTATGATCGTATTTTATTCCAGCGACAAATATTGTTTTGTAGTATTCATCTTATATCGAGACTTTGCAAGCATAAAAGTCTAAAAGTTCGGGGAAAACGGTGTGCAGTTGCGATTGTTCCGAAGCTGATCGAAACATTTGCATTCGTCAGCAACCCTCTTTTCTAGTTTTGTCAAGTATTGTGGAGCAAAGACACTTTTAGAAATATTGATCAGCCCCATATAGCTACGTCACTAACATATGACCACAACATTTGCATAGAGTGTTTATGCACGTTCGTGATAAACCCGTTGCGAGATTACTCAGGCTGTCGTTACGGGTGACACTGTTTCTAAATTTGGTCCAA
>JAWQFJ010034839.1:37500-57516 GCA_034096865.1 Theodoxus fluviatilis | reverse complement strand
CAAGGTCAATCAAACTGGTATCAAAAGATAGGGATTCCTTTGCCCTATACACCATATTATAGGTCAGGTATCCAATCTAAAAAACTTCAGAGAAAATTAGGAAAATGTGAAAATAGGCTGTTTTTTAGACAACATTTATGGCCCCTGTGACCTTGACCTTGAAGCAAGGCAAGTCACTATGTATGTTTTTTGATGCCTTGTCATCATACACCATCATGCCAAATTGGGTGTTGATAGACTTAATAGTCTCCGAGGAAAATCCAACGTTTAAGTTTGTTACTGACGACACCACGCCCGGACGCTCGAACGGACGAAATGAGTGAGTACATACTCACTTTTGTTTCGCATGTGAGTCAAAAACTCATTTCTTGGTCATTCTCATCACAAATTTTTCAGAATTATCAAATTTTCAGTGTTCAATACAACATACACTAAACAAGAAGTGACTCTTAATTTACATCTTGTCTTTTCTTCTCTTTCATGGCTTTTCTTTCAGTTCAGTTCAGTTTCTTAACCCTGAGAGGCACCACTGATGACTTTCGGATCTTCCCTTCCCTCCATCAATCTCTATCCTCTGTGGCTCGCTGTGAGTCAGCAAAGGTCAAGCCTGTCCACTCTTTGATGTTGCTTCCACCCTTCTCTGCTGCCTTCTCCCACCTGGTACGGTACCTTGCAGGATGGTCTTGGCCAGCCCACTGCCTCTTGACACGTGACCGTACCACTTCAGCTTTCTGCTTTTCACGATTGAGAGCAGGTCTTCGTACTGTCCAAATGCTCTCCTCATCCTGTTGCTGACTTCCTCATTCGTGACATGGTCTTTATATGAGATGGTCAGAATCTTGCGGTAGCATCTCATTTCCAGGGCTTGTATCCGTCTCTGTAGTTCAGATGTGAGTGTCCAGGACTCGAATGCATACAAGAATACGGAGATGGCCAGCGTGCGCATGAGCCTGATCTTCGACACGAGAGTGATATTTCTGTCACGCCATATTGGCTTCAACTTTGCCAATGCTGCTGTTGTTTGTGCTATCCTGGACAGTATCTCTGGTTTGGACCCTTCATCAGTCACGATAGATCCCAGGTATTTGAAGTTGTTCACAGCTTCCAGTTTTTGGCCCTTCACTTTGATTTCCATTTTGAAGCCCCGAGGATTGTTCGTCATCACCTTGGTCTTCTCGGTGCTGATCTCCATGCCATATGCCTGTGAGGTCTTGTCCAGGTGCTCGACAAGACTAGTCAGCTCCTCTTCACTTCCTGCTAATCCAGCAATGTCATCAGCAAAACGTAAGTTGTGATCTTTCTGCCACAGATGCCGATTGATCCTTCGTGGTCTGCTAGGGCATCAGTCATTATCTTTTCGAGGAAGAGGTTGAAGAGTGTGGGGGAGAGTAGACAGCCCTGTCTGACTCCAACCGTTGTCCTGAACCATTCGCCTGTGGTACCATTGAACAGGACTGCGCTGGTCGCTTTGTCATAGAGATGTTCGACGACTTTGATGATCTTGGAGCTGATGTTGTTCTCATTTGGCCCACAGCGCAACCCTGTGGACACAGTCCCTAGTGATTACATTGCCCAAGAAAGGAAACCTGCAAATGTGCCAGAACTACCGCACAATCAGCCTCATCAGCCATCCCAGCAAGGTCATGCTGAAAGTACTGCTGAACAGATTAAAACCTCAGGCAGAGAAAATCATTGCTGAAGAGCAGGCAGGTTTTAGACCAGGTAGGAGCACCACCGAACAGATCTTCAATGTGAGAGTCCTGTGTGAGAAACATCTACAACACCAACAAGATCTGTACCATGTCTTTATAGACTTTAAAAAAGCATTTGACAGTATGGCATGCTGCGCTGTGGGCCACAATGAGAAGCTACAACATCAGCTCCAAGATCATCTAAATCGTCGAACATCTCTATGACAGAGCGACCAGCGCAGTCCTGTTCAATGGTACCACAGGCGAATGGTTCAGGACCACGGTCGGAGTCAGACAGGGCTGTCTACTCTCCCCCACACTCTTCAACCTCTTCCTTGAAAGGATAATGGCTGATGCCCTAGCAAACCACGAAGGATCAATCAGCATCTGTGGCAGAAAGATCACCAACTTACGTTTTGCTGATGACATTGATGGATTAGCAGGAAGTGAAGAGGAGCTGACTAGTCTTGTCGAGCACCTGGACAAGACCTCACAGGCATATGGCATGGAGATCAGCGCCGAGAAGACCAAGGTGATGACGAACAATCCTCGGGGCTTCAAAATGGAAATCAAAGTGAAGGGCCAAAAACTGGAAGCTGTGAACAACTTCAAATACCTGGGATCTATTGTGACTGATGAAGGATCCAAAATCCATGCATCTAATCATAATTTTTGACTCACATGCGAAGCAAAAGTGAGTCTATGTACTGAGCCGTGTCGTCCGTCCGTCCGTCCGTCCGGGCGTCCGGGCGTCCGTCCGTCCGGGCGTAAAAAACTTAAACGTTGGAATTTTCTCGGAGACTATTAAGTCTATCAACACCAAATGTGGCATGATGGTGTATGATGACAAGGCCTCAAAAAACATACATAGTGACTTGACCTTGCTTCAAGGTCAAGGTCACAGGAGCCATAAATGTGGTCTCAAAAACAGTCATTTTTCACATTTTCCCAATTTTCTCCCACGTTATTGAGAATGGCGACCTTAGCTACAAGTGGTATATAGGTCAAAGCAAGCCCTATCTTTTGATACCAGTTTGGTTGACCTTGCTTCAAGGTCAAGGTCACAGGAGCTCTTCAAAGTTGGATTGTATACATATTTTGAAGTGACCTTGACCCTGAACTATGGAAGATAACTGTTTCAAACTTAATAATTATGAGGGGCACATGTTATACTTTCATCATGAGACACATTAGTTCACATATCATCAAGGTCAAGGTCACTTTGACCCTTATGAAATGTGACTAAAATGGGGTAGTGAACCACTAAAAGTGACTATATCTCATGGTAGAAAGTGCCAATAAGCACCATTGTGCTTCCTATGTCTTGAATTAACAGCTTTGTGTTGCATGACCTTGGATGACCTTGACCTTGGGTCAAGGTCACATGTATTTTGGTAGGAAAAATGTGTAAAGCATTTCTTTGTGTATGATGTCATTGGTAGGTTTAGTTGTTCAAGGTCAAGGTCATATAAAGGTCAAGGTCAAGCATGTGAGTCGTATGGGCTTTGCCCTTCTTGTTATGTCCATCTGTCCCTCCCTCCCTCCCTCCCTCCCTCCCTCCCTCCCTCCCTCCCTCCCTCCCTCCCTCCCTCCCTCCCTCATTCCCTCCCTCCCTCGTTTCTTCTCTCACTTTTTCATTTATTCCTTCACTCATTCCAGGAGCCAGCATGAGTGTAGCATCAGCCAGCATCCAGATGTGCAAGGCCACGAGAGACCTGGCCTACGACATCATCAGCGCCAAGCACCGCGATCGCGTCGTGCTGTGTGCCGAGTCCATCGAGCGCTCCTGTGCTCAGCTGCAGGACCTGATGACAGTGTTCAGAGTGGAGGACACATTTTCCATGGGTTCTGTAGCGTCGCACTCCAACACTTCCATGAGCTCGTCATTGACTGGTTCTATTACCTCGCTGACGCTAGTGACGTCGTCTTCCAATGCGACAACCGTTGTTGCATCGCCCGCGTCTCTTTCAGAACCCTCATCCTCGTCCTCAACTGTGTCTTCGTCATCCAGATAGCATTGATGAAGGGCGGTGTTTCTCTGATTTAGGTCAGAGTGCAATGATTGAGAAGATGTGGAATTGGGCTTATGTGAGCTTGATTCAGTTTGGCGAGAAATGAGATAGCCTCCTTAGCTACTTTGACCTGCCCCTGGTAGAACTTTGTGGGTAATTCCTACCAGCCAAGCAGCCAGGGGTTCCTGCTGCTAATGCAGCAGGCTTAAAACAGCTTTGGCTGTATCTCTTCCTTAGGGAGAATGCTGCTGTTGGAGGAGAGAGAGAGAGAGAGAGAGGGGGGGGGGGGGGGGGGGGGGGGGAAGAAGTATTTTTAAAAATAATTTTAATAAGTAAGCAAGCAGCTAAAGGTGATCTTTTTGATGAAGGGCAATATTAAAATAGAAGCAAATAATTCTCTCTATCTGTGCAAGTGGTGAATGGGGTTCACATGCAGAAAATGAAGGAAAATGCCACTGCAGTTGAGGAAGAAGAGAGGCAAGTAGGCAGGCAGGCAGGCAGACAAGCAGGCAGGCAGGCAGACAAGCAGGCAGACAAGCAAGCAGGGAAAAGGCAGGCAGGCAAGCAGGCAGGGAAAAGCAGGCAGACAGGGAAAAGGCAGGCAGGCAAGCAGACAGATTAGCAAGGGAGAAGGCAGGCAGGCAAGCAGACAGATTAGCAAGGGAGAAGGCAAGCAGAGAGATGGAAGACTTGGCCAGGCAGGCAGGCATGGAAGCAGACAAATTAGCAGTTGAGACAAGGAGCAGACAAGCAAGGAGATGGAAAGAAGATGAGCAGGCAGACACTCTGGCAAGATGAATTCTCTGCCTCTCTCAAGAAGGCTGAAGAACTAACTCTGCCAAGTCTGCTTCCATAGGATAAAGGAGAAAGCAAACAATGGCTTGTGGACTACATTGTGAGAGAAGTGTAGAAGAGATCTCTGGGACACGAACGTACGAAACATCTGTGAGTGCTGTGTAAGTGCTGCTTGGAACTGACTGTTTGATTGCCGAGGAGAAGGCTCTGGAAGTACAAGACCAAAGCATTTTACCTTTTAAGAGGTTCTGAATGTTTGATTTGTATTTGCAGCCTGTGCATTTGTTCATCTGCAGTAACATTTCCTGGGAAAGATGATCTCTTTTTCCAAAGTTAAAGTGCATAGAAGAACATGGACAAAGTTGACGTCTGCATTTTTGACTCACATGCGAAGCAAAAGTGAGTCTATGTACTGAGCCGTGTCGTCCGTCCGTCCGGGCGGGCGTTCCGTCCGTCCGGGCGGGCGTCCGTCCGTAAAAAACTTAAACGTTGGATTTTTCTCGGAGACTATTAAGTCTATCAACACCAAATGTGGCATGATGGTGTATGATGACAAGGCCTCAAAAAACATACATAGTGACTTGACCTTGCTTCAAGGTCAAGGTCACAGGAGCCATAAATGTGGTCTCAAAAACAGTCATTTTTCACATTTTCCCAATTTTCTCCCACGTTATTGAGAATGGCGACCTTAGCTACAAGTGGTATATAGGTCAAAGACAAGCCCTATCTTTTGATACCCAGTTTGGTTGACCTTGCTTCAAGGTCAAGGTCACAGGAGCTCTTCAAAGTTGGATTGGTATACATATTTTGAATGACCTTGACCCTGAACTATGGAAGATAACTCGTCCAAACTTAATAATTATGTGGGGCACATGTTATACTTTCATCATGAGACACATTGGGTCACATATCATCAAGGTCAAGGTCACTTTGACCCTTATGAAATGTGACCAAAATGGGGTAGTGAACCACTAAAAGTGACTATATCTCATGGTAGAAAGTGCCAATAAGCACCATTGTGCTTCCTATGTCTTGAATTGACAGCTTTGTGTTGCATGACCTTGGATGACCTTGACCTTGGGTTAAGGTCACATGTATTTTGGTAGGAAAAATGTGTAAAGCATTTCTTTGTGTATGATGTCATTGGTAGGTTTAGTTGTTTGACCTTGACCTTGAAGGTCACCTGAAGGTCAAGGTCATATAAAGGTCAAGGTCAAGCATGTGAGTCGTATGGGCTTTGCCCTTCTTGTTCAGAGAAGAACTTCTAGTGCTTCTCTGAGTTGTCTACTTAACTCAAGTGCATCTCCTTCGATACTCATTGTTAATTTCCAGATTTGAACATTTGGACTTTTTTCAAAACTAGTGTTCTGGCAAGTGTTGAAACGAAGGAGTTTTCTTCAGGTGGAGCAACAAGAAAGAAAGGAGGTCAACAAGACATTACATCAGCATTGCTTATCTCCCTCTCTGCCCAGGTGGGTGGGGAGAAGTGAGGACACCTTGCCACATATGGTAATAATCAGTTGGTGTCTGTCAGGAGGGGCCTGTCGGCCCAGGAGAACCATGGATCTGTGGCACTGGAACCCAGTCCCGTCCTGCCAACATCGTCTGCTGTGACTCGGGAGTTCGATGCGGGAGTGGCAATCCAAACCGCAGCATCGCTATCTGAAGATTGGAGTCCAATGTGAGAGTGGCTGTCCAAGCCACAGCATCGCTATCTGAAGATTGGAGTCCAATGTGAGAGTGGCTGTCCAAGCCACAGCATCCGTATCTGAAGATTGTAGTCCAATGTGAGAGTGGCACTCGAAGCCAAGCATCTCTCTCCGAGGACTGAAACTTTTCTCTCCACTTGACACTGGGCATTCTCCCAGAGGCGCTAGTCTTCTGTCTGCTCCATAGAGTTCCTCTCAGACTGGTAGAAACACCTCTGCACCCAGTGTAACCCCCCACCCCCCACCCCCACCCCCTTCAGGAGGCGAAGGGGAAATGATCAGAAACTCCATCGTGTCAAGTGGTTTTTATTTGTTGGAAGATAAATTGTTCCTTGACTCCTGTGCCAGCAAAAGAAAGTTGGTGACAGAGCAATGGTCACCTTGGTGGTTGGTCTTCCTCGCAGGCTAAAAGTAACGCAACATGCAGAACTTTCTCCTTCTGCATGGGAGTGAGCATTTAGAGGGAAGAATTGTCAACTCATGATCTGTTTCTTTAGTTTGACAGTTTCTATCTTATCTCATGGTGATCTGGATCATTTCGATGAACATGCATTAACATTTTTTGGTAGTTTTTATTTTATTTTACGTGAGTGTTCGTATTTGTAGTGGTGAAAACTTGATTCCCTTTCTGAGTAAGTAATCTTTGGTTCCTATTTTTGACATTGATGATATTGGTGTTTGTTTAGAACCCTATTTTGTTGTTTGATATGCCCAATATTTTGCAGCCATTCAGCATATTGTACTAGTCATAATTTATTGATATACATGATCTGCCATCTTGCTTTTTTTGATGATGGATTTTTTCTTGTCACTGTAGCTGTTACAAGTTTTGCCTTCAGCTTGCATTTTTGAAACTTGAAAAAAAAATCCTAGTCATTTGCTGTTCTTTTATGGTGATGGTTTTATCCTTAATAAGTCATCACTCTATTGGATATTATTGACTTTAAAATGATTGCATTTATTTCCTTATTGTTGCAGCTGTTTTTTCTGGACATTTCAAGTTGACAGATTCTCACCTTTGTCCCGGAATGGTCAGATTGGGATAGATACATATCATTTACACAATAAATGGAGAAGTTGTGAAAAGGTATTCAAGACTGTAATGTTGCTAGAGTAAGAGATGTTTGATTGCATTCTATTTCTGTATTTTAAATATTTTAAGCTGTCTACTTTAGGATGACATTGGCACTTTGCAATACTGATCTGCAATGACAGATCTTTGAGTAGAGATGATCAGCTGTGTTACTTTTACTAGTTTTAGAAGGTGAAAACTTATTTTAAAAAGTTTGTGAAATGTTTTCGTTATTGTTGTTTGTCAGTGTAGTGTTTTTAAATATGAGGGTAGTTTCCCAATGCACTGGTCATTTTTAGACTTTCACCATTGTCAAGGTTTGTGAGAATGAAATATTTTTGTTGTTTGAAAATTGCTTCTTGTAGAAAATGTGGCTGAGCATGCATTGCCTATGACATTAGAATGTTTTGATGTCTTTCTCAATGTGCAAAAAAAAGGAGAAGTTTGTTTAAAACTTGTATTTGAAATTTGAAGAAACTGTGTTTAGAGAGCATGTTAGTGATAAAGATTTCGAGCTGTTGACCTGACTATGCAGAAAAGACAGAAGTGTGAAGCAAGGATGCTCACTCTTCGCAAAGTACTTTCTGAACACTGCTGTTTTCACACAATGCTGAATCTAGTGTCCTTTATTCATTGTGATAATTAACACACTGCTAATTATTACTTTCTGCATGGAAATGATATGTAGTCATGGACATGTTGTTTTTGAGAAACCTTTTCCTTTTTTCTCCTCTGCCAAGTTTTCACAATGCCTGTCCTGGTGAAACACACCAGTATTCCTTGCACATCGGTTGAGGCCACTGCTGATGTTATAAACTTCATCCTAGCACATCGCTGTGCTCTACTAACGCAATTGTGTGTTCCAGTTTGGGGCACTTGACTTGGCTTACCTTGTTGGTAAATAATAGGCTGGTCACTGGTGTCAGCATATGTCAAACATTTGACTGCCTTTACATCTGCTTTCATCATGTTTACACATGTTGACACCGGACTCTTCCTTGCAAAATCTTGCAAGGTTCCTAGCGTAAGCAACACAACCCTGCTTTTGTCATTATCATATTGGTCCTAGCCAACTAGCTCTCCAGTTTTCTTGATTAGTTTCATACTTCTATAGGATTTGACCCTGTCCTGCTTCCTTCTCCTACCCCTCCCCCCTCAAACCCCCCCCCCCCCCCCCACCCCCCAGGGCAGTAGCTTCCCTGGCGTTTAGGGGCCAACCCTGGCTGTGTTTCTAAGGCAAGACCCAAACATTCAGCTGCTATTTCCCATTTTGAAGAATCCAGATTGAACATAAACCAAACTTTCTTTCACTGAGAACGTTTATTTTTGTAGCTGAAATGGTGGATTCTGTGAGTGCTCATAGGGCAGGGAAAATGGAAAGCACAGAGTTTGTTGTTTACCATCAATTCCCCCCCCCCCCCCCCCCCCCCCCAATAAAAAAGAAGGGTTTAGGGTTGGCAGGTTACCATAGCTATACCTTTTCTTTCTTTCTGTATGAACATGAAAGTGCATAGAGTATTGCACTGAAATGAAAAGCAAATGAAGAGTTGCTGCATTGGCTGGGCCTGTGCAGAGCGGAGCTGGAGGTGTTGTCTTCTGATTGGCTGAGATTTGGAACGAGAAGTCTTGTCAGACTACAGTGCTGTGAGAGGAAATGGTCTGGAAGGAACAAAGCCGTTCTCCTTATATACAGTCAGTGTCTGAAGTAGTCTTCTCAGCCGAGGTGTATTACAATATCTACATAGGGCAAAACAAAGGTGGCTTTGGTGACAGAGATGACCTTTGACTTCGCTGGCAAGCTTTGTGCCACTGTCTCTCCTTGTAGCCTCTACTTGTTCCTTACTACAAAGCCCCCCACTCTACAAAGGCAGTCTCTTGCACAGCTAGCACATGCAACAAAGCCCCCCACTCTACAAAGGCAGTCTCTTGCACAGCTAGCACATGCAACAAAGCCCCCCACTCTACAAAGGCAGTCTCTTGCACAGCTAGCACATGCAACAAAGCCCCCCACTCTACAAAGGCAGTCTCTTGCACAGCTAGCACATGCAACAAAGCCCCCCACTCTACAAAGGCAGTCTCTTGCACAGCTAGCGCATGCAAACACTGAGAACATGGGGGAAATAGAGGCTCCGCCCTCAGTTTCTTTCTCTTCCTCTTCTCCAGAAGCTGAGCTGTCTGCACAGTGTTAGCAAGCTCTGTACTTGCCAAAATGGCATGTCTTCAGTAGCCCTGATCCTCTGCTGGTCAACGCTGAGATGCCAGAGTCGGTGCCTGCTAGCTTCATGGTGTGCTTGCAGACATCCTTGAAATGCAGACATGGGTGAACAGTGGGCCTGGACCCTGTGGATAATCATCTATGAAAAGGAGGGTACTTTTTTCCTTTGGTTAGGTTGTTAGTTTATTCAGTATTCAACAAAATAACTCAAAAAGTTCCAAACAGATTCGGATGAAATTTTATGCACGGTCAGAGTTTCACCCAAGGATCAACCCTTTAAGTTTGGGAGGTTCTTCGTTATCCCCTTTTGGAATTACAACCATACCGAGATATGTTATTGCCCTAGGCTGTAGGCCGGCTTGTGTTTCAAGCCAGCATGTGCAATTCACACTCAGAGACTGCTAGCAGATGTTCAAAATAAAATAAACTATGTATCGTCAGGCCTGGCCAGCAGAACATGCTGTCTGAATGATACAGACCACGGAAGAGGTGCCGTGATACCACTGTGGCTGCCTTGGCAGAGGTTCGCGCTTTGTGAGTGCTCTCTAGTTTGCCGAATGACAAATGATGTTGCTAAATAATATGCTGCCTTCCTGTAGTCTCTCTGGCTGCCTGGGCGCGCTGCTGCTGGAGCAGACCCAGAAAACCCAGCAGCCAGGGGTTCCAGCTGATGCCGTCGCATCGAGCTGCTCTGACAATAGGTTGCTCTTGGCACTGTGGAGACAGTTAGGACTCGTTCTGTGGACATGTCCTGCCCTCCGAGGCAGAGCTGGCTCCTCATGGAATAAGCCTGCCCTTGGAATTTTGAATCTGGCATCCTGCCCTTCCTTGAGATGCCGAGGACTCTTCGCTCTTGTAGAAAATTACTTCGGGCTTTGTATCAGTGGCACTCTATGTCTTTGTCGGCCTACTGCTGGGCTTTGTTTCAGTATCGCTCTCTCTCCTCGCTGGGCCTGCGACATTTCCCGCAATTGAGTCTCAATCACTGAAGCCACCTTTGAATCAAACATACTCAGGACAAAAACTATTTTCTTACATGAACTTCACTCAGGACCATGAGATTGAGACAGTCGTCGCTGTGTTTGTAACTTCGCTAAATTTTGCCGTGTGCTGGAGGTGGGCTGTGGAAATTTTAGACGGTGTCTCTTGACTAGGGAATGACCTTGCCATTTCCCAAAGGAAATGTTCAAAGAATTGATTTCCTGCATGAAGCCAAAGAGAGGGTGAGAGTAGTAGATAAGTTGGTCTATAAAGCACTGTAGGGAGAGAGTGTTTTCCTGGTTAGATTAGCGGTTTGGAAGTTGAATTTTTTCTCGTGCTTGCTTTTTCGAAGGAGTTCCGATGATCTGATGTGCATGGGTTTTTTATTCCCTCTCGGGGAATGTGAGGATGCATTGTACTGATGATGCTGTGTATGTTAATCTGACTGAAGCTAAAGATATTCTGTAATATCTCTGTGGCCGAGTGGTTAGCGCGCTGGACCTACAGTCGCTTGCGGCCAGTGGGTACGGCGTTCGAAGCTGCGCGGTTCCCAGAGTTGCATCCTTGAGCAAGATGCTTAACTCGCATTGTTTCTCCCCACCCAGGAGTAAAACCGGGTACCTGTGAGGGCAATATTGGCAAAAACGTTGTGCGATTAACCCTTGTATGCGGCCAAGCGCCAGCATCGGGTTGGAATACTCCCCAGGGAGCGGAGTTGGTGCTGGTACCTGACTGTGTGCGTCTTAAATGTCTGTCACTATGTTTGTTGTGAGGTACCAGTGAGGATTGATGAAGATGCCCAGTGATCAGGGGGTAAAGTGTAAGCGGTTTGAGACCCTGACAAAGGGTGTAAGTCGCTATAAAAAACCACACCTTTACCTTTACCTTTATATATCATTAAGTAAATTTCTGTGTCAAAGATTTTAATCTTGTGTTGGATGCACAAAGAGCATTTACTTTAATGGCTATCATTTATTGCAAATATCACATCTTTATTCCATTTTGTAGTCACTTCTAGGTTATTTACATAAGCATTTTATAGCCCTTTTTGCATGTGGCCTGACTTTTTCAAATAGCCAAATGAGATTACTTTATTGTCAATATCATGATCATAGCAAGAATTAGGTTATGTGCAATCCCGTCATGAGAGAACTCCCTTTCAGTGATTAGCCTTTCCTTGCACTGCCATTTTGTAGAGCGCATTGTGCAAGTTTGTGCTGTAAAATAAGTCTTGGTATTTGGGGTTTTGATTTTGTTGAGGCAAACAAAGAGATTTGTCGTGAATATGTTTGGTTTTCATCCTCTGAAGTGTGTCCCAAGAATGTTTCTCTTTGTAGGAAGTTTATTTGTGCTTTTAAACTTTTTCCATCAGTCTTGTCATTTACTTGAAGTTTATGTGGTTACACACGCACACACATGCACACACTCTCACACACACACACACTCACACACATGCACACACACACACACTCACACACACACACACTCACACACATGCACACACTCACACACATGCACACACACACACATGCACACACTCACACACATGCACACATGCACACACTCACACACATGCACACACTCACACACATGCACACACTCACACACACACACATGCAGACACACATGCACACACTCACACACATGCACACACTCACACACACACACACACATGCAGACACACATGCACACACTCACACACATACACACACACACACACACACTCTCACACACACTATCACACACACGCACACACTCACACACATGCACACACACACACACACTCGCACACGTGCACACACACTCACACATGCACCCACTCACACACATGCACACACACTCACACACGCACACACTCACACACACTCACACACGCACACACTCACACACATGCACACACGCACTTACACACGCACACAGACACACTCACACACATGCACACACACATGCACACACACACACACATGCACACACTCACACACATGCACACACTCACACACATGCACACACTCACACACATGCACACACTCGCACACATGCGCACACTCACACACATGCACACACTCGCACACATGCGCACACTCACACACATGCACACACACACACACATGCACACACACAAGACAAAGAAAATTGCTTAGAGACTGTGCCATAGAACATTCTAGGATTCCATTTACTTCTAAAGGTGATTTGGATTTACCATACTCAAGTACATAACAAGAGTTTTGTTGTTGTTGTTGTGTGTGATATGAAATGCAAAAGAGCTCCAAATGATTCATTTGAGATATGATCTTTCATAAATAGTTGCCTTTCAATTTGCACTTCGTTAATTGCAATTTGAAAACTACCTTGCATCAAATCATTTGAGATCATGCTGGTTGTAGTTTCGGAAACCGGTGAGGGACTCTCAACAAATTTGTGAAAGTCTCAGATATTTTGCTGCTTTCATACAAATCCTGTGAGTAAATGTTTGCATCTGTAAGTTTGACCTCATGAAGATACAGGCACAGTGACTAGTAAAAGTATTAAAATTTTAATAACATGAAATTCAAGTAGCAAGGATTTAAAGAGTACTGGCTGTGTCTCTCTGCTTAGGAAAATTTGGAAAAGTTGTGGTTCAAAGTTATTTTGATTACAGTGATCTGAGCTCTTTCACAACTGCCAACAAAAAGATACAGTTAGTCACTAAAAGAATTTTTGGGGGGATTAAACTACAAATTCTCCTGTTCTGCCACAAATTGATAAAAGCACACTGCTGTTAATTAAATTTAATTAACAATCATTGGGAATATGCAATTCTATGCAAAGTAGGCCACAGTTTTAATAAAGTTCATTGTGATAGGACTAACCCTAGAAGTATTACAGGGCCCAAATTTTGACTGAACTTTCACGCTTAGCGCTTGTTCTGGCAGCGCTGTTGTGAACTGCTCTCGTTTTGAACTGTGGAATGAACTTTCCCGCTTGGCGCTTGTTCTGGCAGAGGTGTTGTGAACTGTTCTCGTTTTGAACCGTGGAAGTTTCTATCTGGAGTGGTGCTTGATTGATCGGAGGAATATTCAAGAGGCCAGAACGACCTCCAAACAGGAAATTCAAATGAATATTCATCCCTGTAACTCTGCTAGGGTTAAAGAAAAACTTGCTGTTGGCTTTCCAGTCTTAGTTCAAATGTTTGTACGGCTGTTGTGCCATTGCTTGCCATAAATGGGTCCTTTCTCTTGCATTGATGGGTGAGGCGTTGCAAAAAAAAAGAGCAAAACAACCCAGTTTGCTTTTAACTGCTGGATGACATTTTAAAAACTTTTAACAAATTGTTGATGTTTCCTTGTCAACTGATGAATTAAATTTGAGGAGTGTAAAATGTGTCATCATTTGGTTTGTGCATCTTTGCTGTACAATCCATGCTTACTGAGAGGATGGAAGTATTGCAAGAAAGAGATGTGTGTTTGAAAGAGATTTGTGTGGAAATTCTTTATTCAGATCATTCTGTGTTTTGTAGTGCAATTAGTTTCTTCTCAAACAACACTGATAACAATGCTGTTGGGTTTTTGTGTGGGTTTTATTCTCTCAAGAAAATATGTTGCAATTGAGATTTTTCCCCAGTCTTTGCAGAATGAATCTAATGGTAGCCAATATATTTTATTGAGCACTACATCCTGATGTCCAATGACGGTAAATATAGGGAAAGATTGTTCTGAACGCCTTATGACCTTATGAGGACATGCTATTGTTCTAATAAAATAAGGAAGCGCTTCCCCTTCCCTCCTAATAATCTTCCAGATTAAATGCAAGCCGGTGACAGTTTTGGTGTGTGGTACAGGTGAAAGTATTGGTCACATGGGTCCTGACCTTTGACCTGCAGTGTACCTCCACATTTCATCCTTGCTGCCATTGCCTCACCATCTCTTGCTGCCCAGTGCGGATGTGGGCTAGTTTTCCAACTCTCTTGCCAACTCCATTGCTCTCAACATATCTGCCATGTGAGGTACAGCTTACAGCAATGCTCCAAGGTTGTCATTCGACTGCTTGAAAGAAGAAGAAGAAAAGGTAGCGACTCTAGTCCAGTAAGTAGAGCGCTCATCAGCTGTCTCCTGCAACTAGCGGTAGCAGTAGCGACATTCAAAACTGTGCAGATTCTAGAGTTGCATCTACAGGCTAGCCGCTTCACCTGCATTGTCTCTCCTACTGAGTCAAATGGGTCATTAAGGCTGCAAAGTTGGGACCAGGGGGGAAATTCCCTAAGATAAACTCAGAAAAAAAGGGAAGAAGATTAAATAGAGATTATTATCATCATTGACTCACATGCGAAGCAAAAGTGAGTATGTACTGAGCCGTGTCGTCCGTCCGTCCGGGCGTCCGGGCGTCCGTAAAAAACTTAAACGTTGGATTTTTCTCGGAGACTATTAAGTCTGTCAACACCAAATGTGGCATGATGGTGTATGATGACAAGGCCTCAAAAAACATACATAGTGACTTGACCTTGCTTCAAGGTCAAGGTCACAGGAGCCATAAATGTGGTCTCAAAAACAGTCATTTTTCACATTTTCCCAATTTTCTCCCACGTTATTGAGAATGGCGACCTTAGCTACAAGTGGTATATAGGTCAAAGCAAGCCCTATCTTTTGATACCAGTTTGGTTGACCTTGCTTCAAGGTCAAGGTCACAGGAGCTCTTCAAAGTTGGATTGTATACATATTTTGAAGTGACCTTGACCCTGAACTATGAAAGATAACTGTTTCAAACTTAATAATTATGTGGGGCACATGTTATACTTTCATCATGAGACACATTTGGTCACATATCATCAAGGTCAAGGTCACTTTGACCCTTATGAAATGTGACCAAAATGGGGTAGTGAACCACTAAAAGTGACTATATCTCATGGTAGAAAGTGCCAATAAGCACCATTGTGCTTCCTATGTCTTGAATTAACAGCTTTGTGTTGCATGACCTTGGATGACCTTGACCTTGGGTCAAGGTCACATGTATTTTGGTAGGAAAAATGTGTAAAGCATTTCTTTGTGTATGATGTCATTGGTAGGTTTAGTTGTTTGACCTTGACCTTGAAGGTCACCTGAAGGTCAAGGTCATATAAAGGTCAAGGTCAAGCATGTGAGTCGTATGGGCTTTGCCCTTCTTGTTAATATTATTATTGTAAAATTTAGAACAATTAGAGAAGGGAACCATTAGAAATCTAGGAAGCACCTGTAGTTTAAATGATGGTGACAGCTGTAGTTTAGATGACAGCGACAGCTGTAGTTTAGATGACAGCGAGGTCTGTATGGAAATGGCAGCAAGGGAAGGAAAAGAATGTATGGGACTGATTATGAGTTACCAGAGGCAAACTTCTTCTCTTGTGAACAATCATGTTTTGTCACAGTGGTTACATGTCAAGATAATGAGGTCTCATAACGAAAATGAGACTACTCTAGTCTGCTGACTGTTGGGTTCAAGTTATTCCTGTTATTATCATTATCATCATCATCATTATTACTTCTATTACTATCACTATTATTAGTATTAGTGTTATTATTATCATTTTTATCATTGTTGTTATTGTCATTGTTGTTGTTATTATTATTATTATTATTATTACTATTATATTTTTGTTCCTCCGCTAGTTTGGTGATCAATTTTCTTGCTCCGTAAAAGTCAGAGAAAATCCTGGACGCAGCCCCCAATTTCATATTTTTTGCCTGTCC
Organism: Theodoxus fluviatilis; assembly: GCA_034096865.1. Lineage (NCBI taxonomy): Eukaryota > Metazoa > Mollusca > Gastropoda > Cycloneritida > Neritidae > Theodoxus > Theodoxus fluviatilis. Next base: position 41,342 of record JAWQFJ010034839.1, on the reverse strand, counting down.
TTGCATGCTTCTAGTCATATCGACTTTTGTCCAGCACGTGCCATGAGGGTGTTGGTTTGAATGGAACTCAAGTTGCTGCATTTGCAATTCAATTTTTCTCCTAATGTCCTCTTCTTTTCGGTGTACATACAGGAACTCTATCGATAGAATAAACAAAGTCTGCCCACATTTACATGGACCTGGAACACCAGCGTGTCTTGTTCTCTGTCCTGTCCTGTTCCGTTCTGGATGACATTAGTTTCTCTGCTTCACGTCTTCATTTAATTTTAAGACTTGAAGTCAGCCATGGTGCAGAAACCAAAGCACCTTTTCGACAGCGTTCATCAGCTGCAGATGCTCTTCCCAGTGCAAGGCCGACACCTCACAAATAACATGATACCTTGAGGAGTAAAGGTGTGGTTTCATATTGCGACTTGTCCCCCATGTCTGGGTCTCAAACAGCTTCACAGTTTACCCCCTGATCACCGAGCCACTTGATCAACCCTTCACTGGCACCTGTTGACAGACTGTGACTGACAGATAAGACACGCACCGTCGTGTACCAGCACCAGTTACACTGAACTCTCTGGATAGTATTCGAACCCGATACTCCCCCATGGATACAATGAAGGATTAATCAAATTACATTGTGCCATCACCACCCTCACAGACAACTGAACAACCAATTTTGGATCAAGTAACATCACATCTTGATCTTGAAAGCACACCTGGTGTTTGTGGAACCTGAAGAGGTCATCAGGTGGGACACCCAGACTTGTCGTGCTTGAAGGCAGAAGATGGTCACCTTCCATTTTCAAACACTTTGGAAAAGGAGGACAAGTCTCTCAAATCATTATTCAATGCTTTATTCATGATTTGTATACATTTCAAACAGACAGAATGATTCATATACATATACATATATATTCAATGATGTCATAGTTCTAAATGTCATAGTTCAAAATGTCATAAACACCCCCATGGATTGGGTGTAAGAATAGGCCCACTGCGCCCACGTGATTCATAAAATGTGAACAGCTAGGAAAATCTTTACTGTTTTAGTCATTTTCTTGATCAATGGCCTTACATAGCATACAAAGCCTGATGGGCCATTAAATCCCATTCGCCACATGTCTCAAACTGTCATAACATGCAAAGCTGCAGCTCAAAACCCACTTCTCTAAAGCAAATTCCATAAATCGTCCAATGTACATTTCAGTATAAGAAAAAAAAATTGTCATGAAGCATAACCCATTATAACCGGAAGGCCTGACACAAACACAGCATGAAACTGCCATAATAATAATCACATTGGCAGATGGTACCAAGTAAAACATTTCCAGAATGTGATCTCTGATCATTTTACTCCAGGATGATAACCAAAGTGGCATATACTGCCTGTCATTGATGTGATGATGATGAAGATGGTGATGGTGGTGATGATGATGATGAAGATGGTGATGGTGGTGGTGATGATGATGAAGATGATGATGGTGGTGGTTGTGGTGATAGCGATGACAAGATGATGATAACAGTAAATAAAATTTTAATAACAACAATGAGGAGGAGGAAGATGAAGAATAGAGGAGGAGGAGCAGCAGCAGGAGCAGCTAGGAGGAGGAGGAGCAGCAGCAGCAGGAGGAGACGGTAACAAAAGCAAGTAACCAATGCTACTTTCTGTCTGTTCATGTCGCTCCATTCCAAATGATGTTTCAAGTGTATTTTTCATGTTGACATTTCCAAATATCCCTACCTACCACAGCAGGAAACGCCTCGAAAAACAAACACACATGATTTGATACACAGATACCTATGTACAGGATATTCTTAACAATAACCTTTATCTACTTCCATTCTACGAGGAAATTATTTTGGGGGAATTTCACCCAGATGCCTATGAGCAGTGACCAGTTTGACTTCTCAGTAGGAGAGGTACTGTGGGTGGAGCACCTCAGTAGTAGAGGTACTGTGGGTGGAGCACCTCAGTAGGAGAGGTACTGTGGGTGGAGCACCTCAGTAGGAGAGGTACTGTGGGTGGAGCACCTCAGTAGGAGAGGTATTGTGGGTGGAGCACCTCAGTAGGAGAGGTACTGTGGGTGGAGCACCTCAGTAGGAGAGGTATTGTGGGTGGAGCACCTCAGTAGGAGAGGTATTGTGGGTGGAGCACCTCAGTAGGAGAGGTACTGTGGGTGGAGCACCTCAGTAGGAGAGGTACTGTGGGTGGAGCACCTCAGTAGGAGAGGTACTGTGGGTGCAGCACCTCAGTAGGAGAGGTACTGTGGGTGGAGCACCTCAGTAGGAGAGGTACTGTGGGTGCAGCACCTCAGTAGGAGAGGTACTGTGGGTGGAGCACCTCAGTAGGAGAGGTACTGTGGGTGCAGCACCTCAGTAGGAGAGGTACTGTGGGTGGAGCACCTCAGTAGGAGAGGTACTGTGGGTGGAGCACCTCAGTAGGAGAGGTACTGTGGGTGGAGCACCTCAGTAGGAGAGGTACTGTGGGTGGAGCACCTCAGTAGGAGAGGTACTGTGGGTGGAGCACCTCAGTAGGAGAGGTACTGTGGGTGGAGCACCTCAGTAGGAGAGGTATTGTGGGTGGAGCACCTCAGTAGGAGAGGTACTGTGGGTGGAGCACCTCAGTAGGAGAGGTATTGTGGGTGGAGCACCTCAGTAGGAGAGGTACTGTGGGTGGAGCACCTCAGTAGGAGAGGTACTGTGGGTGGAGCACCTCAGTAGGAGAGGTACTGTGGGTGGAGCACCTCAGTAGGAGAGGTACTGTGGGTGGAGCACCTCAGTAGGAGAGGTACTGTGGGTGGAGCACCTCAGTAGGAGAGGTACTGTGGGTGGAGCACCTCAGTAGGAGAGGTACTGTGGGTGCAGCACCTCAGTAGGAGAGGTACTGTGGGTGGAGCACCTCAGTAGGAGAGGTACTGTGGGTGCAGCACCTCAGTAAGAGAGGTACTGTGGGTGGAGCACCTTACTCGAGGATATAAATTGAGAATCTGTGCAGCTTTGAACAAAGAGAAGGTGAGCTGGTGTCAGACTTTTAGACTGCGATAAGGAAAAGAAAAAGAAAAAGCTAGACCGGAGCCTGACCAATTGTATTCTCTCGAGAGAAATAGAGACCCTGAAGAGGGCAGTTTGTGGAAGGGCTGACGGCACTTGTAGGCGGAGGGAGTGGCTTGGCTCTACTGGCGATGGCATCAAGCTCGGTGTCGTAGAGCGCAGAGTCCGCTGTGCATCTTTGATCACTGCATCCACTAACCTACATGCAGAGGCAATGACAGATGAGGACCACAACCACGACTTGGACCCCACATTCTCAATTGCAATCATCAGATATTCTTTGTCAAAATTACTCAGAAATTTACAACATGGAATGCCTTAATGCAACAGGAGTTTGCGCGATGATATACACGTAGATGTAGCAGTAGTCATTATATAATTATGCATTCTGGTTAAAGAACATACCCACTTTTCATGTGTTAAATGGAAAAACTCAAGCTTTTGGTAATGCAAAAAAAAGGGGAGCCAGGACATTCATTACAACAAAAACAAAAGAAAATGTTTTGATTTCAGGCAAAAATCCTGCACATTTAGTGATTTATTTGTATGTTGAGTATTTAATGTAAATTCAATTTGAAAGGTATAAGTATATAATTTTGCATGAAAATAGGATATATTGCAAAGTTTCCCTCAATGTGTGAATCAAAATCCATGCAGAGGTAATAGTTGTGAGAGATGAAAATAAACAAACAATCCATTATTATAATGTTTTTGAGGTCTCAGATGATGGATTTCATATCTAATTCAGGAGGAAAAAAATTAACCAGGATATCCTTTTTCCTTTAGTTTGAACAGTTTTA
>JAWQFJ010034839.1:12500-25000 GCA_034096865.1 Theodoxus fluviatilis | reverse complement strand
AAGCTCGAAGAAGATAACACAATAGAACGCAAAGGACGATGAATGTTGAAGTCCTTACCCCCTAACTCATGCGGAGTTTTTAGGTCGATCTGACCCCGCAATACTCTTCGCGGCTACCCTACCCTACCCTACCCTACCCTACCCTACCCTACCCTACCCTACCCTACCCTACCCTACCCTACCCTACCCTACCCTACCCTACCTACCTACCCTACCCTACCCTACCCAACCCTAACCAACCCTACCCTACCCTAACCTACCCTTAACTACCCTACCTACCTAACCCTACCTACCCTACCCTAACCTACCTACCCTACCTACCCTAACCTACCCTACCCTACCCTACCTACCCTACCCTACCTACCTACCTACCCTAACCCTACCTAACCCTACCACCTCCCTACCTACCCTACCCTACCTAACCTACCTACCCTACCCTACCCTAACCCTACCAACCCTACCCTACCTAACCCTACCACCCTACCCATAACCTCCTACCCTAACCCTACTACTACCCTACCCACACCCTCACACCCTAACCCTAACCCTAACCCTACCCTAACATACCCTAACCCTAACCCTAACCCTACTACCCTACCTACCCTAACCTACCTACCTACCCTACCCTATCCCCTACCTGCTACACCGGACAACATCCACAAAAACTGGAAGAGTCAACAACAAGCCACTCAGGCTTTCCACTGCTTGACCTACGGAAGGAAAGGCTTTAAATCAACTATAACAAGTGAACTAATCTCTGCCACAACAACACAAGAGCAGCTCACCACACGTCCCGTGCTGCCGCAGCATCCTAGCAACTTCCACAATCCACATGTGAAACTCCTTATGAAAACTATCCTCCCTACAGGAAGCAAACCTGCCCTAAGCAGTTTATTCGTAGGATTTCCTGACTAACTTTCCCTTCTCACTAAGGAATAGTCAATCGAACACAATAAGGACGGGTGCCTCTAGTCAACCAAAAAGCAGTGTGTCTCTAACTCATATCCAGCAACTAATTTTTGAATAAGCACTTAACTCGATAAGTCTATCAGGATTGCCCAGCCGGGCGAGTATCCACGACAAACTAACTTGTGCACAAGGTGAGCCTATTACCACGGCTTTCACTTCAGCCTAATAGGAAGGACAATCAACCTTTGATCCCTTTGATCACTCACGCAGCGGCGTACTCCCTCTCCCTAAGTTTTCCACTCAGACTAGCCTTGCTTGCTCATGCAGCCACGCCTACGCGCGTGACCTCATCTACAAGCTAAGTTTCACAGCATTCTTGTCTTAGCTTACTTAACTAAGTCAAACAAGAATCAATTTAAAAGACTGGGAAAACAACATCAAGCAACTAAGCTAAGCCCCACTCAGCAACAGGGAGTACATCCAACAATGCATATCAAGTCACCACACTACCCTACCTTACCCTACCCTACCCTACCCTACCCTACCCTACCTTACCCTACCCTCCTAAAGGCAGCATGGCGGTTGCATATCCTGTTTGGAACCTGCATGAATGGTGTCTCCCTGTGCCACGTCTCCCTACGTGATTCGAAAGAGGCGAGTAAAAAGGGACATCGTGACTCGACGCGATTACTCTAGACCGTTTGATTGATTCCGTGATTAATTGCCTTACATAGCCTTTAGAGACTCATAGGCCGAAAAACTCCATCCATTCCATCCTGTTCTTATGAAACCTGCCTCGAATTCAGCCCGACGTGAATTCTTGAATAGAAAAAGAGGCCACTAGAGACGGACGTTAAACTCCAGCAGCCGACACCAACGCGACGACAGAGATAAGAGGCACGCTGATAAGAAAACTAGTTTAAAACTGTCAATGTGTTTGCGCCTGTCTCATCAACACGTTTAGACAGTGGGAAATTCCGAGGTTGGAAACCACTTTTCCATAACAGTTTTGACTGGCTCCATCCTTGCGTGATTTTTTTCTCTCTCTTTCGCAACGCTCACATTCACGCACACACGCACGCGCGCTCGTGCACAGAGAGAGAGAGAGAGAGAGAGAGAGAGAGAGAGACAGACAGACAGACAGACAGACAGACAGAACACACACACACAGACAGACACACAGACAGAGAGACACACAGACAGACAGACAGACACACAGACAGACAGACAGACAGACAGACAGACAGACAGACAGACAGACAGACAGACAGACAGACAGACAGACAGACAGACAGACAGACAGACAGACAGACACACACACACAGACATACAGAGAGAGAGAGAGAGAGAGAGAGAGAGAGAGAGAGAGAACGTGCGTACATGTTTGTATCGCGTTTTGATATCCAAGTGCACACAGTGAGATGTGCTGTAAAGTCTTTTCCGTGTTTTCTGTGTGCCTGCTATTCAAGTTGCGCAGGATCCGTGTGTTTTGTGTTGAAGCTCATCGTCATCGACTTCATCGCTGTGTAGATTACAGCAGCATAACGCGATGAGAAACACGATAACATCACAGGGCGTTCAGATGCAAAGAACATACGAAGGCAAGATTAACATACAAGCGGAGCCCAATGAGAAACACCTGGCAAGCCAGCGATATCAGCAAGAAGACCAAAACCTCCCTTTTCAAGAGCTTGGTCCTTTTAGTTCTGCTGTATGGATGCGAGACCTGGAAACTAACCAAGGGAGAGGAGAAGAAGCTAGACATCTTCCTGACCAAATGCTTACGGAGGATTTTCAAGATTCGATGGCAGCAACACGTCTCCAACAAGACAGTTCACGAGATGGCAGAGGCAGACAAGATCAGTGAGGTGGTGAGGAGACGGAGATGGAACTGGATCGGCCATGTGCTGAGGAAGGACAGAACGGACGTCTGTGCTGTGGCCCTCGAGTGGACACCTGAAGGAAGAAGGAAAAGAAGCCGCCCAAAAACAACTTGGCGGCGAACGGTGGAACTGGAACGAAACTGTGCGGGCCGGATCACGTGGAACACAGCACGACGTGCAGCTGCAAACCGACCCCAGTGGAGAAGTGATGTCCAAGCCTTGTGTGCCTCCATGCACAGAGAGAATTAAGGTTAAGGTAAGGAGCCCAATGATCAGCTGGAACCCCTGGCTGCTGGGCTTTCGGGGTCTGGTTCGGTGGCCCAGCCAGGGGCGGCCCCAAGCAGCCATGGAGGCAACTGGGGGGTATCGGGACAGGGTCACGTCATTCAGGTTCAGCCGTGCTTTTAAACCACCATGTTGCCAATCTCCATATCCATCCCAAAAGTACATCTCCACACGCACCTGCCAATAAAACCTTATAGCTGTTTTATTCATTGTTGCTTCTGACAAGACAGTCTTCGTATGAAACCTTCATTGTTGTCAAAAACCGCTCAACCAAATGACAAATGACGTCACACAATCTGCGCAGAATCATCATGATCTGAAACAAATGTCGGTCTCCCCCCCCCCCCCCCCCACCCCCTTCCCCCCCCCCATCCCACCCCCGTCTCTCCTCAATTATCTAGCCCTACTATAACACTGATCTACTCCTATCGCGACTCTACGTGTGTCGCGACTCTCCGCGTGTATCTTCCTTGAAGTATGTAACACAACAGCTGGAACGTGTACTTGAGGCGGGAAAAACAGGAGCTGTTTAATTTAGGTGGTGCCGAGTTCTTGCAAGGCTTTGGAGGGAACGAAGCACCTCGTGTCACCCTGACAACGCCAATCTCTCCCCCCTCCCCCTCCCCTCAACCCCCCCCCCCCCCCCCTCACCTCTATCTTCTCGTCATTTTCATTCAGAGAAGTTTGTGTAGGCGGAATCTCCTGTGCGTTGGGCGTCAAAATAGACCACAGCGCCTCTGGACGCCATTTGTAAAAGGCGAATAACAACAACCACGAGAAAATCGAGACAACCTGCTCCAACTCTAACCAGTTTTATTGATTTTGTTGTAAATAGCCCTACATAGCCTACGACAGCTGATAGGCTGTATAACATTCGTTCATGCATTCATTCCATTCATTCATTCATTTGCGTGGGAATAAAGGGTACAGCACACGTGGCAACCTCTCATGGGGCAGGCTGTTTGGCCTACCTAGTTGGCAACAAATTGGCTGGTGTCAATATGTGTCGAATATTTGACTGTTTGGACATCTGCTTATATAATGCTGACACATGTTGACACCAGCCTATTCCTCGCAAGATCTTGTCAGGTTCCTAGCGTAAGCAACGCGCCCATGTACTGCTCTGGGTCAAGGACACGGGCATGGGATACATTTTCCTATTCGAGTAGCGTGGTTCTCACTGGGGTGCTTTGCAGCTGGTTGGGCAAGATTCGTGCGTACCTGCAACTACAAAGGCATATCGTGACTATCACGAAAATGTACATGCAGGTGACTCAAACTATTTCTGTCCTAATTCGAATGCGAATTAATTTTCTTTTAAACCTACCCCACAAAAAAAACCTCCGGGCTCTATCAGTCAGAAATGATTCGACCGATCAGCCAATGGGATGTTTCCTACTAAATTGCATTGGCATGCATGCCTGGATTATAGTCTCACACGCGCACCGTTGCGATATCATAGTGTTATCGAGATTCCATACTTGATGAAGTTGCTCGAAGCGTGGCGCCAGAATAATATCGGACTAGCCACATTTTCTCGCTTGAAACGTCTTTTCAGCGTCATTGTTTTCAGTTATTGGGACACACATTAATCTATCTTTCTGTTTTTGCTGTAAACGATAGCTGATATGTTTTCGATTTGTCAGTTCCAACTTGCAGCGTCACCTTTCTAGCAACGTTGCGGTCCTTGTTCCTCGGAGTGTGCACGCCGCGAGCAGAGCCTGCATGTAGGGAGGGTATTGCCCAGCAGGGACACCCGCAAGCTTACCATGCAGTCACGTGACACTCACCCAGCAGCCTGGGGGTTGAGTATGGGAATGCGGGAGATGCGTGCATTGCCGCAGATACAGACTGAATATCGAGGTAGGTTTCTTAAGAATATAGTGGAATGGGTGGAGTTTTACGGCCCATGAATCTTTGTAGGCTATGTAAGGCCACAACCACGGAATCAGACGCTCTAGAGTAATCGCAAATCGAGTCACGATGTCCTTATTTATTCTCCTCTTACGAATCACGTAGGGAGACTTGGTGAGTCTATTCTGACCTCCAATCCACAGGGGGTAGGTTTCATAAGAAGCCAGCAAAAGGACAGAGAAAAGGGATTATAATGAGAAAGCATGCAACAGAGTGCGAAACACATACGGTGGGGATCAACATATGGATGTAGTCATTGGAAGCTTTCATCACCAGCCGGAACCTGCGACGGCTGAACTTTCGAGGCCTGCTTCAGATAGCGCACATGCGACCAGTTGACATGTGGTCATTTTGAGAGCGTACTTTGCACAGTAAGGGGTGATACTCAAAGCTTGGCTACATCATGTGGTCTTGGGAGGTCTTGTAATGTAATATCCAAGGCCGAATAAATTTCAAATTTGGTTCGGATATTGATGTCAATCCTGACAAAGAGAAAGAGAGGGAGAGAGAGAGTGGGTAGGGGAAGAGAGAGAGAGAGAGAGAGAGAGAGAGAGAGAGAGAGAGAGAGAGAGATCACTATAATCTTCATTACGATGACTTCATAGTCATTTCTGATTTATTTCCCCATTTGTGTCCAAATCCTCTTTTTGTCGTTTTCAAAATCTCTATGCGTATTGGAACTGCAAATCTGCCTGCCGCCAAGTCTGCCTGGCTAGCTGCGTGTTTGTGTGCGATTTTGTATGTTTTGTTCTGTGTGTGTGTGTGTGTGTTTGTGTATGTGTGTGTGTATGTTTGTGTATGTGTGTGTGTGTGTGTTTGTGTATATGTTTGTGTGTGTGTGTGTGTGTGTGTGTGTGTGTGTTTGTATGTATGTGTTTTTGTGTGTTACTGTGTCTGTGTATGTTTGTGGGTGTCTGTGTGTCTCTCTCTGTGCGTGTTTGTGTGTGTGTGTGTGTGTGTGTGTGTGTGTGTGTGTGTGTGTATCTGTCTGTCTGTCTGTCTGTCTGGCTGGCTGGCTGGCTGGCTGGCTGGGTGGCTGGCTGTGCGTGCGTGCGAAGGTGCGTGCCTGTCTGTGTGTGTGTGTGTGTGTGTGTGTGTGCTTCTGCGTGTGTGTGCGCGTGCGCGTGCGCGTGCGCTTGTGTTTATGTGCCTATGTCTCTCTGTAATCTCTGAGTGTGTTTGTGTGTGTGTGTGTGTGTGTGTGTGTGTGTGTGTGTGTGTGTATCTGTCTGCCTTATTGGTACACTGCTGTCCTCCCGGTCCGTCTGCCATCCCAAGTACTTATCCTGCCTGACATATCCTGCCTGACATATCCTGCCTGACATATCCTGCCTGACATATCCTGCCTGACATATCATGGCTGAACCCGCAAATTGTATGAGATTTGGTGATGCATTCTTAATACCATTGGCACTGCAACACTACTTTTGAAATGAAAAACGAAGAAAAAAATCCACTAAACTGTGGTTCCTCGACGTCGAAGTTTGTTTTGTGTGTCATTTACTCTTTTTCATTGAGTCCGTCTCCTCTGTATGGAAGCCAGTTGATAGCAAGCAAGCAAGGAACAAACCAAACATGAGCGACAAAAAAGGGGAGAAAACCCCAACGATGAAAAGTAGGAAAGGAACAAAACGCACATGCGAACAAACGAACGACCGAATGAAAAACATGCAAACACGCAGATGAAAGGGCACATGAGCGACAGCCAGCGAGCAACCACAATGTGCTTTGTCGTCGATCTCAATTGCTCGGACGGAGATATAGAACTTTCATAAACAAAAACCGAATTGCATTTCAAAAACTGCCGCACGTACTGTTGAATACTGCTGACACAGATTGTTTGTGAGAGATTTATTCAAAGCTTGAAATGAGGGACGGGGGACCAGACTTTATTGTATGAGGCTAGGCGAGGCTGTCAATGTCATGACCGAGGTTCTCATACGATTGAACTTGTAAGCAAACCATTCACCTCGGAGTTTGAGTGTGGGTAATTCACATCTCTTCCCGCCGCGCCTCAAACCTTCCTCCCCCTCCCCTCCCTTACCCTCCTGGTATTCATAGTTACCTGCGCACCTGCGTTACTTACACTTACTATCACAGCGGGGAGATCGGACAGTCACTAAAATTGTACGGCCATCGGATTCTTACCTGCTGATCTGCTCTGCATGGAAGTGAGAGGTAAGTTTGGGAGCGTTTGACCTTCGTTCCCACTCCTTCGACATAGGGCCACAGGTCTGTGGGTAAATCTGTCGGAGCAAAAGTCGAGGTCAGGAATCTCTCTGTTAGGAATACTGAACATGGACGACAGTGCTGGCAAACCAAGGCTGAAGTCGCAGAAACAGTTTTCTAGAAAACGCCCTGCAAAGTTGCTAGAGAGCGGACAGAGTACCCCAGTTTGAAATCTCGGCCTTACAGTCACGTGACATACCGATGATAGCGCTCAGCTCAGACCGCCCGGACAGAGTACCTCAGGTACAGTGTCCGCGAATGTTTCCGACTTCGACCATTTCAGCTTTACTAAGAGAGCCAGCGCAACGCATGTTTCTACTGAAAGATTAAAAGCTTCTAAATGAGTGTGTGACACTCACCAAACAGTTTTGCACAATAATCTCCACACAGCTATCAATGATACTGCCAGAATCTGCAGCCAATATGCAATCCCTAAGTTGTAGTTTTCATTTTTCCCTTGTTATCTGCGTGTACACATACCGTTTACTTGCTGGAATAATGCACATAGTGAGTAGAAAGAGAGATAGGTAATCAAGTAAGCAGGCAGGTCGGTAGGCAAGCAGGTAAACAAGTAGGTAAGCAAGAAGACAGGAAGGCCGGAGGACATGCAGACAGACCAGCCGGAAGATAGGCAAGTAGGCAGGTAGGCAAGCAGGCAGACAGACGGGCAGGTAGTTAGACAGGCTGGCAGACAGACAGACAGACATGTTGGCTAGCAGCCAGGATGACAATCATGCAGGCAAAGCAGGTACACAAGCAGGCGGGTAGACAAGCAAGTAGATGAGCAAGCACACAGGCGGATAAGCAGGCATGCAGGCAAGCATGCAGACAAGCAGGCAGGCAGATAGACACAAAGGCAGGCAGGCATCTATGTATTGACCACATGGGAATTTGTTTAGCCCTACATGAAAATACAGTATGCAAGATTTTAAAAAAGCAAATGATTGAAAAAGCACCGCATAGTTAAATACGTTGTATCATGTGCAGACACATGGACGCATAATTGAATGTATACAGAATTATACACATTCCACATCTGTGCTCATTACCTATGTAGGCACAAAAGTGGCACAAATGCATGCACATAATCACATGCACCGCTATACATCATGCACACCATGCGTAATAATTGCTCAAGCTGCCCAGTGATCAGGGGGTAAAGTGTAAAGCAGTTTGAGTGCAGACATGGGTGATGTCGTTATATAAACTACACCTTTACGTTTACCATTAGTGTAGGATCAGGCATTAATAACGATGGAATCGATCCAACAAGAACTATAAGGCGGAGAGTAGAAATCGTGTTCTCTTTCACTCCATATACTTGTAGCTACGGTGTCCGGATACCTCTCCCTGTCCCCCTGCATCATTTCTTCCCTGTTCTTTCACACGGATCGTTCCTTTCCCGGTTAGCTCTCCCCTGAAATATCTCCTCCTGGGTCATTTTGCTCTGTACTTTTTGCGTCTCAGGAACTTTTTTCTCCACCCCCACTTGATCTATCCACATCAGATGTTCTGCCACATAAAACGACTCCTCCATAACACCTTTCCAGAGGTTGAGCTGGCATCAAGGAGAGGTGAAAAAGCTGCAAGAGAGGGCTGTGAGAGGGTGAGGGTGAAGAGGTGAATGAGAGAGATGGGGTAATGGTAGGCGGTGGAGGGAGGATGGAATGTCTTAGGCTGAATGTGTTCACTTGTTTGACTACAATTTTGAAACGTCTTTCTTGATCCTGATCCGGTATGGTGTGACGACATTATATTCTGAAACCAGATTCTAACTTCTTCTCTTTTTATATCTTCACTGCGGTGTCGAAATAGCAGTGAGGAGTTGTTTGAGCACGTTTTTATTTGTTTGTTTGTTTATTTTTTTATTCATTTATTCATTATTCCTTCCTTCCTTCTCTCTCTCTCTCTCTCTCTCTCTCTCTCTCTCTCTCTCTTTCTTTCTTTCTTTCTTGTCACTTACAATGTCGAGATTCAGCTCGGAGGAAGGGGGGGGTGAACAACATGGCGTGACGATGTGGGCGTGTCATCCAATCAGCGCGGGGCTACCAGATCCGCCATACAGGGGTAGGGCAGTCTGAGCAATTCACGGGGCAGGTGTGCCTTGTTCGGCTATCGGTTGGGAGAATCCAGGATCTAGTTGCCAATCCCTGTTGAGATTATCTAAGTTCATAAACTCATCTCACTCGGCGATGCCCTAGTTTATTAGATTGTGTGCATCTTATTTATGGAGCTATATTAGATGCATACACACAGCTATGAATCACAGCTCTATTTGCCCAGTCGTTGCCGCGCGTGGGGGGAAAAGGGGGTTATTTCCGTGAGTTATGGCCGCAGTAAATGGTTGCAGTGTTCACGTTTACTTACCCGTCAACCGCAGTGATGATAAATCAAGGAGAAAACTGTCATTAATGCTCGAGTTGATGAGGTGTTTGGCACTAATTGCATGGTCACACTCTGCGATTTTTTGCGGCAAGCATCTTATTCACATCTGGTGTAAAGGCGTATTTACACATGGCAAGTTTTGTTGAAAGGGCAGAGAAGTTTCTTTGTCTCCGGTAAAACAGCTAAATGAGAAGTGGGGTGGTGGTGGGTGGTGGTGAGGGGAGAGGTGAGAGGCTGGGGTGTTGGGGGTGGTGGTGAGGGGAGAGGTGAGAGGCTGGGGTGTTGGGGGTGGTGGTGAAGGGAGAGGTGAGAGGCTGGGGGGGAGGGGGGGGGGGTGAGGGGGAGGGGGCGCAGGGGAGGAAAAACCCCAACAGACGAGGGCACCAACCGGAAAATTAACCTGAAACACCTACTTGGTAAGCGACAACGCTACCACTAGATCCACGTGTACTCTGTTGATATTTGTCTTTCCAACTTTCCCCGCAACATTGTGCTCATAGTGAATGTGGCATCCCTTACGATGTACAACTCTCCAACCAACCAGTTCCCCACAAACAAAACGAGAAAAACAGCCCATGGTGTGAAATCGCACCCTGAATCCGTTATTAGCTTTAGTCTCCACCCAGTCATATTACATGGGCAGTGTTTGATTTCCTTCCAGTTCGATCGAGTCAGCTGCGCATTTTGCGATGACAACAGATGTTTTTGCAATAAACTGCACACATTAGCAAGCTACAGTGATTTAGGCATCAGGACATTCCACAACTGAAAAGTGAGTAGCAGAAACCACAGAAGTTTTGAATCGACTGTGGGTAGGCCGCTATGAGGACATGTGGATGGTCATAACTCTACCACTACGTCACAAGCAAGAACTATTCTAATTGGCTACTCGAAGACATTTTTTAGGGACATAACAAGTTAGGACTTATTCGTATTTGGCGGCAGCTCGACAGAAAGCTGTTCGTGGGACATGCGAGCGCGATCATTCCAATGGAAAGAGCATGGTTGCCATAAGTCTTGCCATCTGTGAGGAGGCCTTTCTAAGAAACCTGTGTCGGATCAACGCCGTTGTTGATAAGAGGAGATAAGACTGACGACGCTTAAGGCTTCGTCGAGAAAAAAAAGAGTAGAAGTGAGTATCACTGAAACTAAAATTTACCCACTCTATTCGTACCATGGCGACATCTATAACGGACAGTTGTTTCTCTGAATCTGTCTGTCTGTTTCTCTCTCTGTCTCAGTTTCTCTCTGCATTCCTTCCTTCCTCCCTATCTCCCTCCCTCCCTCCTTCCCCACTCCCTACCCTCTCTCTCCACCCCCATCCTCTCTCTCTCTCTCTCTCTCTCTCTCTCTCTCTCTCTCTCTCTCTCTCTCTCTCTAAGTCATCCCGTATGTCGTCTGATCTCGTGCAGTCAGTTCAGTTCAGTTCAGTTCAGTTCAATCTCTTAACCCTGAGATGGGTTGTTGAGGCACCACTGATGACTTTCGGACAATCTTCCTCCATCGATCTCTATCCTCTGTGGCTTGCTGTGAGTCAGCAAAGGTCAAGCCTGTCCACTCTTTGATGTTTTCTTCCCACCTCTTTCTCTGCCTGCCTCTCCTTCTCCCACCTGGTACGGTACCTTGCAGGATGGTCTTGGCCAGCCCACGTGTCTCGTGCAGTCACACGGAATCAATTATTGACCGTGACAGAGACACTGCGAAGCCGCAACATTGGGACACACATATACGTTTCTTTTGTCTGTCTGTGTGTCGGTTTCTATCTGTGTGTGTGTGTGTATGTGTGTGTGTGTGTGTGTGTGTGTGTGTGTGTCTGTGTGTGTGTTTTTCTCTCTGTGTGTGTTTTTCTCTCTGTGTGTGTGTGTGTGTGTGTGCGCGCGTGTGTGTGTGTGTGTGTCTGTGTCTGTGTGTCTGTGTGTGTGTGTGTGTGTGTGTGTGTGTGTGTGTGTGTGTGTGTGTGTGTCTGTGTATCTGTGTGTGTATGTTTGTCTGTCTGTCCGTCCGTCCGCCCATCCGTCCGTCCGTCTGCGTGTGTGTGTGTGTGTGTGTTTGTGTTGGTTTGTGTCTGTCTGTGTGTGTGTGTGTGTGTGTGTCTGTCTGTCTGTCTGTCTGTCTGTCTGTCTGTCTTTCTGTGTGTCTGTGTCTGTGTGTCTGTCTGTGTGTTTGTGTGTGTGTGTCTGTATGTGTGTATGTCTGTGAGTCTGTGTGTGTGTGTGACTGTCTGCCTGTGTGTTTGTGTCTGTGTGTCGATCTGTCTGTCTGTCTGTGTGTCTGTCTGTATGTCGATCTGAGTGTCTGTCTGTCTCTCTCTCTTTTTGTATGTCCGTCTGTCTGTGTGTCTTTCTGTCTGTTTTGTCTGTCTGTGTGTCTGTCTTTTGATCTATCTGTGTGTCTGTTCGTGTGTCGGTCTGTGTGTCTGTCTGTGTGTCTGTCTGTATTCCTCTATCTGTGTGTGTGTGTGTGTGTGTGTGTGTCTGTCTGTCTGTTCGTCTGTCTGTCTGTCTGTGTGTCGATCTGTCTGTCTGTCTATCTATCTGTCTGTGTGTCTGTCTGTGTGCTTGTGTGTCAATCTCTCTGTGTGGTGTGTGTGTGTGTGTGTGTGTATGCCGGAGTCAAGGAAACTTTCCTGTCTTTGAAGAAAACTGGCCACTTGTGAGGACATTCTGACATTACAGCTGCAAGACTGTTGAAGTCAGATCAATGGCCCCAGGCCAGGGTCGAGTTACAAGTGTAATAGTCCTTTCATGTGATTCCTGACCGTCTATGGAAGCCAGAGTTTTCGTCATTCGTACTCAGCGTGAACGGTGTCCCTGAAGTTCCTCTGAACGTAGGATACAGAACCGAAATTGTGGTGTTGTGTGGAACCTTGCCGATAGAACAGTCTAGACCAAACAT
>JAWQFJ010034839.1:0-7500 GCA_034096865.1 Theodoxus fluviatilis | reverse complement strand
TGTGTTATTGAGGATGTTGTGTTTCAACCATATACCAATGTAACATTCTTTTTATTTTTATTTTTATTTTCTACCCCTGTTACCGGCATGTTTTATGTTGAAATATAAAGACATGTAAGTAACCCGGGACCTGTTTTATTTCGTTTTTGTGGATCCCCGTAACACAGACAGACAGACAGACAGACAGACAGACAGACAGACAGACAGACAGACAGACAGACAGACAGACAGACAGACAGACAGACAGACAGACAGGCACAGACACAGACACAGAGAAGGAGAGAGACAGAGAAAGAGACAGCGAGACAGCGAGAAAGAGAGAGAGCGAAGGAACGAATGAACGGACGAACAAACGAACAAACGAACGAACGAACGAACGAGTTTAATTTTTAGGCCTCCGGGTTGTCACAACGTACATTAAACTTCATGCCTCATCGGCAGGTAAAAATTCAATTGCAATCGCCTCACGTCATTTCTTGAAAGTAAAATGCGATGGATTTTTTTATTATAAATTTCTGTGTTGATAAGACACTTACTGTATTTCTCCCAATTGTTGAAAGCCACACGTGAAATATATTTCTGTCTAATGTCGTCATACACAGGACAATCGAACAAAAAGTGAATTTCACATTTGAAGGTTTGTCTACAAGCGGGACATATGTGCACATTTTCGGCAGTTTTATCTTTGTAGCGGTTCATGGCAAAAAGGCTTACTAAAACCTGGCGTAAACTCAACATAAACATCTCGAAATGATTTCCTGTCTATAGAAAATATATAATTTTCTTTTGTTCATGCTTTAAACTGCCAGTAAAACAAATATATTTCACTGTTTTAAAGGCCTTGAGACCAATAGTTACAATTATCTTGGACAAGTCGCCCTTTTAGCTCTTTCAAAAATGTCTGATTAGGTACCGTGTGGTTATCCCATGCATGATGGAAATTGTACCTGTAAAGCAATTTCTTTATTTCAAACGCCCAATGTTGATGGTTCCATGAACTCAACTTCAACTTGAATGCTAAAAGCGGGTATCGTGAAGCCTTCATTTGTAACATATGTATCCAATACTTCGTGGAACGAAGCACACAATTGATGTACATAGGGTATCTTCCACAATCTCCATAAACAATCACATTTGGAGCTCTTGTCGGTAGATTAAGGAACCTTTTCATTGTTTGCAAGAATACCCTCTCTATGACTGAACATTTGTCCAAACCCCATATTTCTGCTGAGTACAGCAGAATACTTGACACTTGTGCATCGAACACCTTAAAGAAGACATCAGGTGACAAACACTGTAACTTTCTAATGCACCTGGTTGTCTGAGCAACACTGGCTTTTGCTCTCTGTACAAGATCTAATTGGAGGAGATTGAATGACATCTTTCTGCTTAGCAACGAACCGAGGTACCTGTACGCTGGTGTTATTTTCAATCTTTCTCCACACAAGTACCGTTTTTTATTTCCCTCAGAAAACCCCCATTCCGGAAAACAATCACTTTTGTTTTGTCCCGATTTACAGTCAGACCAATGGCATCAGCTCCTTTCTGCAATTGATTAAGTTGATTTTGTGGATCCACTACATTATCAGGAACAAGAACAATGTCATCAGCGAATAGCAATAACTATATTACAGTATTACTAAGCATGAGTTGGATCCAATGTTTGCTATTTTGAGACACTAATTTGGCCACATCATTCTTAATGAGAGAAGAAATTATTATACTCATTTTGCAGCCTTGTTTAAGTCCTCAGGAGCATTCCAAGGGTTTCGAGTAGTCTCCATTGCATCTTATCCTGCATAGCACCTTTGAGTATATTGCCTGTAGCATTCTTAGTATTCTTCCTCTAATCTACTCGATTGTCCCGAAGCTTCGCGAATAACGGCACGTGACACCTCCGAGACAAATTTATCATTGCAATATCACAATGCGACAGCACGGGCGAGGGGACTGACGTAATCAGCTCGATAGCCCTATGATATTCTGGCATATTTCAGAACCTTCACAACAGTCCGTTTCAGTTCAACACAAACCAGTGCCGTGTTCTACTGACATGCGCTGAAAGTATTTTCCCACCATACATGTAAAGATTTAAATGAAAACTGTAAATGAACATTTTCTCAATTACTTTTTACTTCATAGATTTAAGCTAAATCATTCTACATTTGTTGTTTTATATCACATGCAAGATTTCTTCCAGCGTGTTCTCCATTACTGACCGAAAACCGAAAGTGAGTAAGTTACACTGCAGACTATGACCTTTCTGCGCTTTTGCTAATTGGCTGAAAGAGCAATACAAAGTGACGCCAGCAGTCCATGTGATAAACATCCGCGTTTTGAAGCCAATTGTGGGCTCGCTTTTGGCGCCAAACGAGAGAGGGTCACGTGACTTTGATTTTGTGACGTCACTAGTGTAGCGCACTACGTTTGAAGTGAAAGCAAAGTGGGACTTAGTGAGCAAGCGTCTTAGTTCAGAGAGTGTTTAACATACTACTGAATTTTGCAGTAGTCGGTATTTTTAAGTATGCTGTTGTATTTGTGAAAATATCCTCGAATATTGTATCAAAAACACGCCTAACGTCGCACTTTTCGATTAAGAGTGGAGGCATTTACTCTTCCAGAACATGCCTCTACGGAGTCCCTCCAGCACTGCTTCGTTGCCACCAATGGGACGTTTGGACGTGCTCTCTATACCGGCCTGCAGGATTCAGCCGTCTCGGGCGCAGTGTGCCAACAATGGTCCCACGCCTCCCCAAGCTTCCTACCAAGTTTTTATGTTCGGATGAAACAGCTCCAAGGAGTGAGGGACCTCGCCAGCCAAGGCAACTTCTGTCGTGACATCTCGGGAAAGGGTTTCCCATGGTGCTTCACGAACATCTTGCCATTAAAATGGGAACACTGCCCTGTCGCTCCTTGTAAGGGGACTTTCTCAGGAGCCTCCTTCCTCGACCATCCACCAGCCGAGTACCACGACCAGTGGCTGCGGAAGAAAAACGCTCTGGTGCAAAACAGTATATGTGAGTGGAGAGAGATGATTGCAACATGTAACAGATAAAGGAGCTCTATTTGTCGAGGGTTTATAGTTGGCATTTTGCCCCAGTACAAATATATGTTAAGGCTCCATTGTGCCCCATCCCTCGTCAATTTAAAACTCTGTATGCCTCTCTGTGTGCTTCTCTTTCTCCCTCTGTTTCTCACTCTGTTTCTCCCTCTGTTTATTCCTCTGTTTCTCCCTCTCTTTCTCCCTCTCTTTCTCCCTCTCTTTCTCCCTCTATTTCTCCCACTTTCTCCCTCTCCCTCTCTTTCTCCCTCTCTTTCTCCCTCTCTTTCTCCCTCTCCTTATCCCTCTCTTTCTCTCTGTGTTTTCTCTCTCCTCCCTCTCCTTCTCCCTCTCCTTCTCCCTCTCTTTATCCCTCTCTTTCTCCCTTGCTTTCTCAACCCCTCTCTCTCTCTTTCTCTCTCTCTTTCTCTCTCTCTCTCTTTCTCTCTCTCTCTCCCTCTCTTTCTCCCTTGCTTTCTCCCCCCTCTCTCTCCCTCTCTCTCTCTCCCTCTCTCCCTCTCTCTCTCTCCCTCTCTTTCTCCCTCTTTATCCCTCTCTTTCTCTCTCTCTTTCTCCCACTTTCTCTCTCTCTTTCTCCCTCTCTTTCTCTCTCTCTTTCTCGCTCTCCATATCGTTCTCTTTCACTTTGTGTTTTTCTCTCTCCTTCTCCCTCTCCTTCTCTCTCTCCTTCTCCCTCTCCTTCTCACTCTCTTTATCCCTCTCTTTCTCCCCCTCTTTCTCCCTCTCTTTCTCCCTTTTTTTCTCCCTTGCTTTCTCACCCCCCCTCTCTCTCTCTCTCTCTCTCTCTCTCTCTTTCTCCCTCCCTCTCTCTCTCCCTCTCTTTCTCCCTCTCTTTCTCACTTGCTTTCTCTCCCCTCTCTCTCCCTCTCTCTCTCCCTCTCTCTCTCCCTCTCTCCATCTCTCTCTATCTCCCTCTCTCTCTCCATCTCTTTCTCCCTCCTCTCTCTCCCTCTCTCTCTCCCTCTATCTCCCTCTCTTTCTCCCTCTCTTTCTCCCTCTCTTTCTCCCACTTTCTCCCTCTCTTTCTCCCTCTCTTTCTCCCTCTCTTTCTCCCTCTTCTCGTCCCTCTCTTTCTCTCTGTGTTTTTCTCTCTCCTTCTCCCTCTCCTTCTCCCTCTCTTTATCTCTCTCTTTCTCCCCCTCTTTCTCTCTCTCTTTCTCCCTTTCTTTCTCCCTTGCTTTCTCAACCTCTCTCTCTCTCTCTCTCTCTTTCTAACTCGCTTTCTCTCTCTCTCCCTTTCTCCCTCTCTTTCTCCCTTGCTTTCTCCCCCCTCTCTCTCCCTCTCTCTCTCCCTCTCTCCCCCTCTCTCTAACTCTCTCTCTCTCCCTCTCTCTCTCCCTCTCTCTCTCTCCCTCTCTTTCTCCCTCTTTCTCCCTCTCTTTCTCTCTCTCTTTCTCCCACCACTTTCTCTCTCTCTTTCTCCCTCTCTTTCTCCCTCTCTTTCTCGATCTCCTTATCCCTCTCTTTCTCTCTGTGTTTTTCTCTCTCCATCTCCCTCTCATTCTCCCTCTCTTTATCTCTCTCTTTCTCCCCTCTTTCTCCCTCTCTTTCTCCCTATCTTTCTCCCTTGCTTTCTCACCCTCTCTCTCTCTCTCTCTCTCTCTCTCTCTCTTTCTCCCTCTCTCTCTCTCCCTCTCTTTCTCCCTCTCTTTCTCCCTTGCTTTCTCCCCCTTCTCTCTCCCTCTCTCTCTCCCTCTCTCCCTCTCTCTCAAACTCTCTCTCTCTCCCTCTCTTTCTCCCCCCTCTCTCTCCCTCTCTCTCTCCCTCTCTCCCTCTCTCTCTCCATCTCTTTCTCCCTCTATTTCTCCCTCTCTTTGTCCCTCTTCTTGTCCCTCTCTTTCTCTCTGTGTTTTTCTCTCTCTTTCTCCCTCTCCTTCTCTCTCTCTCCCTCTTTCTCCCTCTCTTTCTCTCTCTCTTTCTCCCACTTTCTTTCTCTCTGTGTTTTTCTCTCTCCTTCTCCCTCTCCTTCTCCCTCTCCTTCTCCCTCTCCTTCTCCCTCTCTTTATCCCTCTTTTCCCCCCTCTCTTTCTCCCTCTCTTTCTCCCTTTCTTTCTCCCTTCCTTTCTCACCCTCTCTCTCTCTCTCTCTCTCTCTCTCCCTCTCTCTCTCTCTCCCTCTCTTTCTCCCTTGCTTTCTCCCCCCTCTCTCTCCCTCTCTCTCTCTGTGTTTTTCTCTCTCCTTCTCCTTCTCCCTCTCCTTCTCCCTCTCCTTCTCCCTCTCTTTATCCCTCTCTTTCTCCCCCTCTTCTCCCTCTCTTTCTCCCTCTCTTTCTACCTTTCTTTCTCCCATGCTTTGCGATCCTCTCTCTCTCTCTCTCTCTCTCTCTCTTTCTCCCTCCCTCTCTCTCTCCCTCTCTTTCTCCCTCTCTTTCTCCCTTGCTTTCTCCCCCCTCTCTCTCCCTCTCTCTCTCTCCCTCTCTCCCTCTCTCTCTAACTCTCTCCCTCTCTCTCTCCTTCTCCCTATCTTTCTCCCTCTCTTCCTCCCTCTCTTTCTCCCTCTCTTTCTCCCACTTTCTCCCTCTCTTTCTCCCCCTCTTTCTCCCTCTCTTTCTCCCTTTTTTCTTGCTTTCTCACCCTCTCTCTCTCTCTCTCCATCTCTTTCTCCCTTCTCTCTCTCCCTCTCTCTCCCTCTCTCTCTCCCTCTCTCCCTCTCTCTCCCTCTCTCTCCCTCTCTTTCTCCCTCTCTTACTCCCACTTTCTCCCTCTCTTTCTCCCTCTCTTTCTGCCTCTCTTTCTCCCTCTCCTTGTCCCTCTCTTTCTCTCTGTGTTTTTCTCTCTCCTTCTCCCTCTCCTTCTCCCTCTCCTTCTCCCTCTCTTTACCCCTCTCTTTCTCCCCCTTTCTCCCTCTCTTTCTCCCTTTCTTTCTCCCTTGCTTTCTCAACCTCTCTCTCTCTCTCTCTCTCTCTCTCTCTTTCTAACTCCCTTTCTCTCTCTCTCCCTTTCTCCCTCTCTTTCTCCCTTGCTTTCTCCCCCCTCTCTCTCCCTCTCTCTCTCCCTCTCTCCCCCTCTCTCTAACTCTCTCTCTCCCTCTCTCTCTCCCTCTCTTTCTCCCTCTTTCTCCCTCTCTTTCTCTCTCTCTTTCTCCCACCACTTTCTCCCTCTCTTTCTCCCTCTCTTTCTCGATCTCCTTATCCCTCTCTTTCTCTCTGTTTTTCTCTCTCCTTCTCCCTCTCCTTCTCCCTCTCTTTATCCCTCTCTTTATCCCTCTCTTTCTCCCCTCTTTCTCCCTCTCTTTCTCCCTATCTTTCTCCCTTGCTTTCTCACCCTCTCTCTCTCTCTCTACCTCTCTCTCTATCTCTCTCTTTCTCTCTCCCTCTCTCTCTCCCTCTCTTTCTCCCTCTCTTTCTCCCTCTCTTTCTCCCTCTCTTTCTCGCTCTCCTTATCCCTCTCTTTCTCTCTGTGTTTTTCTCCCTCTCATTCTCCCTCTCCTTCTCCCTCTCTTTATCCCTCTCTTTCTCCCCCTCTTTCTCCCTCTTTTTCTCCCTCTCTTTCTACCTTTCTTTCTCCCATGCTTTCTGACCCTCTCTCTCTCTCTCTTTCTCTCTCTCTCTCTCTCTCTCTCTCTCTTTCTCCCTCCCTCTCTCTCTCTCCCTCTCATTCTCCCTCTCTTTCTTCCTTGCTTTCTTCCCCGTCTCTCTCCCTCTCTCTCTCCCTCTCTCTCTAACTCTCTCCCTCTCTCTCTCCTTCTCCCTATCTTTCTCCCTCTCTTCCTCCCTCTCTTTCTCCCTCTCTTTCTCCCACTTTCTCCCTCTCTTTCTCCCCCTCTTTCTCCCTCTCTTTCTCCCTTTCTTTCTCCCTTGCTTTCTCACCCTCTCTCTCTCTCTCTCTCTCTCTCTCTGTCTCTCTCTCTCTTTCTCCCTCCCTCTCTCTCTCCCTCTCTTTCTCCCTCTCTTTCTCACTTGCTTTCTCTCCCCTCTCTCTCCCTCTCTCTCTCCCTCTCTCCATCTCTCTCTAACTCTCTCCCTCTCTCTCTCCATCTCTTCCTCCCTCCTCTCTCTCCCTCTCTCTCTCTCTCTTTCTCCCTCTCTTACTCCAACTTTCTCCCTCTCTTTCTCCCTCTCTTTCTGCTTCTCTTTCTCCCTCTCCTTGTCCCTCTCTTTATCCTTCTCTTTCTCCCCCTCTTTCTCCCTCTCTTTCTCCCTTTCTTTCTCCCTTGCTTTCTCAACCTCTCTCACTCTCTCTCTCTCTCTCTCTCTCTTTCTAACTCCCTTTCTCTCTCTCCCTTTCTCCCTCTCTTTCTCCCTTGCTTTCTCCCCCCTCTTTCTCCCTCTCTCTCTCCCCCTCTCCCCCTCTCTCTAACTCTCTCTCTCCCTCTCTCTCTCTTTCTCTTTCTCCCTCTTTCTCCCTCTCTTTCTCTCTCTTTCCCACCACTTTCTCTCTCTCTTTCTCCCTCTCTTTCTCCCTCTCTTTCTCGATCTCCTTATCCCTCTCTTCTCTCTC
>JAWQFJ010034833.1:0-11660 GCA_034096865.1 Theodoxus fluviatilis | reverse complement strand
TAAATAGCTGTATGAGTTACTTCCCTTGAAGCAACCACCAGACCTGTTTACCTTAAGTTGTGCAAAATAGGGAGATGGGGACTCAAAAATAGGGAGATTTCAATCAAAAGAGGGAGATTTTTATTTTTAGCCTTTACAGCGGTGCTAAAACACGAGCAAATTAGGCAAACATGCACACCTTTCATTAACTTTGAGATTGCTGATGAAGTGTTACAGATAGACACATAAAGTAATAACACAAAATGCTTGAAATTGAATGAACAATATTTTGGTGTGCAGTTTATAGTCTTTATTCAAATCCAGATTTTTTTCGGCCAAATTTTAAATGGTAAACATTTGTGGGTTTTTCACTCCTTGAGAAATAATACAGGTAAATCACTATGCAATAGTGGGTAAATACCCTATAAACCCTACTGGATGTTTGGTTTAATCATCTGTGCATACTAATGTATCATTCCCTTTGACCAAAAATGCACTCTTTAAGGGGGGACATGGCGTACAAAAACGGATTAATAGAAAATAAATCATAACTCAGCAAATATGAAAGCTATACTAATGAAATTTTATACAGAATACAAACACACTGGAAGGTATATTTAAACAAAATTTTATTGCTGAAGACTTAGTTGTTCTTGTGTTATAGCAAAATAACTGAAAAATAAACATACCAATTTTCTCCCCTCCGTGAAATTTTAATTAATAACCTTTTTATGATCAACAATGATTGTAAACAAAGAAGAAGGTCTATATTATTCAATAAGATATAATAAGTGGATTACTAACACTTCTAAATAATTTTAGTGAAATTTAGAACAAGTAACCAAAAAATGTGCTCCGGGCATAACATAATTAAATTTTTACAAAAATTAAGCAAATTCAGCTACACCTTTCTGATTGGTCTTATTGAATGCAATATTTATTCATAAATATACACACACAATTTCAGAAAGCTATCTCAATCCTAAGTGACTTTATTTTTGGGGAGAAAATCACTACCGTAGAAATAAAAACCACATTATGAGAAAATTGACTTTAAAGTTTGAGAAAGATTAAACGTTAACTACAACTGAACCATAACAGATACAATTTAATAACATAACTCATTGAATGTGTCGTTTATTTGTTATCATTGTAGCAAACTTTCAACTTATTATCTTAATTCAAAATATCAGGATAATTAGGTGAAAAGCATCACCTGTAGCAAAACATTCCCGTTTTCTGTAAGAATCGCGTAATCACGGCAACTTCCGCCGTGATAACAGCTTCGTTCAGTGCCGTGTCTGTAGATGAGAACGCGATCGCTGTTGTATCACAACCTCCAGAGGCTGTTGACACGACTTAATTTCTTTTCTGGGCTTGCTTTTTCCGTCCATTTCTGCATCTTCCGTGGAATTGTCTCGATCGAGATAGCGCGAACTTTCGCGCGCTGTAAGCACACTTCGGAAAGAACCGATGTTTGCTTCGGCGGCCGACGTTCAGGCCGGAAACAGCCGAAGTACGGTTCGGCCGTTTCCGCCTACCACTTCCGCCAGTCGAAGTACGGTTCGGCCGTTTCCGCCAGCCACTTCCGCCTGATCACGCTGTGATCACGCACACAAGCGGCCAATCAGAGCCTAGCTGAGAGACAGGCCGTTATTTCGAAGCTTTCCATTGGTTTGCACTGGCCTCCGATTTGTACTTCGTGTGCCTTCGGTAATTATTCTTCGGTACCGGAAACAGTTGCAACGTAAAGCCGGGAAATGAAGCTTCGATGCGATACCAAACATGTGGCGTTCTTTGGAAGGAAGATGCTGAAACTAAGCTTTCAAATCTGTGCATTTTGGCTTCCTGGTTAGTACTTTTTTTAAATCTAGCAGTGGGTACCTTACAAAACAAATTGGTTTAAAATACTTTGAAACCTAAGCCAGCAAAATCGATCGCACACACGTGTAGCGGAGATGTTGTAGATTCCAAATCCGCGCTTAACACGAAACTCAATTTCTGAAAAATTTTCATGAAATTCTGCAGGCCGTGTCCCCCCTTAAATTATAATGCAAATTTGATGAGCCAGGTATTAGAGAGGGAAAATGAAGTAATTCTGATTACCTACACTCTCTTCCATCTTATGCAATATTCCTCAAATTTCCAGTTTCCTTTGAGCATACAGGTTTGTTTGCTCCACAAGCAAATCAAAAACTGTATCGTCCAGGAATAGGTTCAAAAAGTCAATTGGCTCAGCGTCAGAGTCAATATCTGCAAGGAGTTTCGACTCGCCCGTGAACGACGCAATTAGCGGGTCATCAGCTGTTCGCATCCAACCCTCACTGTCATCCTCTCCCACCTCTCGATCACTCGCAGCTTGAGAGATCGGCATTCTTGAGCTAATTACAGCTTGCCTGATCACTTCATCTAAAGTTTCCTCATCATCTTCATCTTCGGCAGCTGAAGGATTAAAATCCTCAAACAGATTTTGCGATCTCGACATGTTGCCTCGAGCGTCCACTTCCATTCGTACAGGATAGCCCATAATTTCTACTATACCGCACATAAAATCGCCCTGATTTTTGATTGGCCAAGCTGAAGACTGTAGAGAAACCTCTTCTGCATGAACTGGAGTCAGTAAACGTAGAGTTATATGATAGGCTTGTACTAGGAGAGAGGCAGAACGCACGTGGTGTCAGAAACGACATATGCCGCGCTTGCCACTGGCGGACCACGAAGGCGAGCGCGGCAATTGCCGCGCTTGCCACGATAAGGGTTAACATTTCGTTCTCTGGACACAGAGTCATGATCACTCAAAACCCACTCTATTTTTTCTTGGTAGCATGATGTTTTGTTTAAACAAACTTGGTTTTAGGGCCTAACACAATGGAATCTAACAGAGATTTGCTTCAACCAGTCAAACACAACACAAAATCACTCCTCTAGTATTCGCTCATTCACCTTCTTTCCGGAAGTTTGACGCATACAACCTTACACTCTCACAGTTCACATTTCCAAAACAGAAAGGCCGATATCATCAAGAGCAATACGACGCAAAATCCAACACGACAGCGAGCCTGACTATCACTTCCGGTGACACTAGGTTGGTACTGAACCTACCCCACCCCCCACCCATCCCAGCCCCCCTCTTTTTCTTCTCCGCTCTAGATCTCTTTAAACCCGCCCCACCCCTATCCCTCTTGTATCCCTTTTTTCCCCCCTTCTCCGCTCTAGATCTCTTCCCTCTTTATACCCTCCCCAGGCCCTCCTCGCGACAAGTTTGTGGCACTTAGCTATTTTTAGAGACGACAGTTTGCTAGATCACTGACCCACTAAACGCTGGAGGAGGGGGAGGAAAGAAAGGGGGATACAAATGCCGCCTTGACGACATCTAAGAGAAGAGGGAAGGGGGAGAAAGGTTGGAGTACGGGAGGCAGGAGTTGGAAGGGGCGTGGGGAAAACACGTGCCGGATGGCTGATCTGGGAGAAGGGAGAGAAAAAACGATGATCGCTTCAATTTTCAGCTAGTAAGAGATAAAAACTAAATAGTTACCGCTTGCTTTATTCTTGCAAAACATTGAAGACAACGTCAACTGACGTTGGTTTTCTTCAGTTTCTTTTCTAAGCCTTTTCTTCGGTGGCATCTTGATTCCGCACACGTGAGCGAGTCTGTGCAAGGTAAACTGATAGATGTTCGCTGACTGGTTGTCTGCTGGCTGTTAGCCAATCACACAGAGCAATGCATCGATGCTAGGCAAAGCAGCAATTTGGCGTCGATTTGGTACTCCGTGGTGTGGCCACATGTGCATGGTGTGGCTTAGTGGTACAGACGGACCGAGGATCGATACAAGTTGGCGATTTTTATGACACGCCTGGCTGGCGCATACACATTGAAAGTAACGCGCCATTCTGATAAAATATGCGCCAATGGCGCGGGCGCGCCAACAATCTGAAGCACTGAACTAGACTCAATGTTATAGCCTCAGTTCTTTTTTTAATACAATTTTTAAAATTACAACCAAAAAATTTCGATTCCAGGTATAAGACGCACTAAAAATAAATGTGTCTTGAATGAGTTATTGCAAAATGCTGTGTCATTTTATTCACATTAATAAATTTTGAAGTATAATTTGTTGTATTTTTCTGCTGGAGCCAGCAAAGATTCTTGTATCGACGTTACATGGTTTCCTTGATGTTTGATTGGGTTTTTGCATTTGCTGTTGGTGGTGTGGAGAAGTTGTTCTAATACTTGTTTTTATGGGCCAACCCCTCTTTACCTTCATACTAACCGCTTCGCAGCTAGGCACTGCGCCCATTTACTCATCTTACTCACCTATAAACTCCTGTGTCTCAGGCGGCTTTGCCGCCTTCGACACAGTCGTCCAGGAGTAACGGATCGCTACAATGGTAGTAACCATGATAACCAAAAAATTTGTTCACAGATCTTCATCATTTGACTTTACCTACCCACACACCAAATTTCGGTCAAATCGGAGCACTTTGAGTTTTCGGCGGCCATCTTGTTTGTGCCCACTTCCGGTTACCATGGCAACACCATTTTTTTAACCCCACCATGACCTGACCCTGGCCCACACCTAACCCTATACCAAGTTTGAAGTCGATGGGAACTCCTGTGTCTCAGGCGGCGCCTTCGACACAGTCGTCCAAATTCTCCAGCCGCCATTTTGTTTTTCTCATCACGTAACCATGGTAACCAAAACATTTGTTCACAGATCTTCATCATTTGACTTTTACCTACCCACACACCAAATTTCGGTCAAATCGGAGCACTTTGAGCTTTCGGCGGCCATCTTGTTTGTGAACACTTCCGGTTACCATGGCAACACCATTTTTTTTAACCCCGGCCCACACCTAACCCCATACCAAGTTTCAAGTCGATGGGAATAAAACTTTGGAAACGTATAAGTGTCACACAGACAGACAGACAGACAGCTCACTTATATATAGAGAGATTCTGGCTGCTGCATGTTTCAATGAAACGTAACCTGACACTGGGTCAGGAGAGCTGCTGTCTCTGTGAGCACCACTCAGATCATCTTCAGATGACTTGAAATATAAATGTTCACGTGTCCTTGTGTGGAGAATCAAAGAGCCTTTGAGCAAGAGAATTTTCTCATTGGGTCAGATGATGTGTAGACTTGTAACAATTATCATTATCATTTCAAGAAACAAACCAACTAATGAGAGGTAAAGTTTTTGGTCTTGTTAACATGAAGACAAGTTTCTATTTTGACGTGTTCTATGAAACCAAAAGGTTTACCTTGCATTGGTTTTTGTTATCAAGAGGTACAAATGATAGGCAACCATCTTCAATTGAAATATGAAATAAAATTTCAGTTTTAAAAAAGCAACACATTTCAAGAAATGTGATGACAGCTCTTGACGTCATGTAAAATGAGAGAACTTGTTTAAAAGTGAAAATAATCCCTTTTTTTTTCTTTGCAGACGACTCTGGCCCCAGCAAGAAAAGAGGAAGGAAACAGTGATAAGGTTGACCCCTGCAGCCATGGTGGTTGGACATTTCCTCCCCCTCTCCTGTTCCTTCTCTTTCCGTGTCCAAACTCCAGCTGTTTTCACTAGGACAATGCCTTTGAATTTCTGCCACTGTCTGTAAGGTAGGGGAAGATTTGGCCGGATAGAAACAACGGAAGCACGAGTCCTCCGCCACTGTTTGATTGATGCTGTAAGCAAGAAGTCTCACCTTTTTTCCAAGGCTGAAGATGCTCAAGGGCTGAATTCTCTGAGCTGTAGGTCTGGGGTGTTCAGTTTGGGGAACTGTTTGGAAAGGCTGGGGTGTATGAGAGCTAGGGCAGTGAATGTTTTGCATGTCTGGCTCAGTGTGTATGTTTTTCTAATTTCTGTGGGACGCACACCAAATGAAATTTTTTCTTAAGCAAGTTTAGGGCATGCATTTGTCTTGTTTCTCAGAAAAGCTGTTGACGGCAGTTATTCCTGAAAGCGAAAATTCCCTTTGGAGATGTCCAGTGTAAGCATTTAAGCCTCCTAAAGCCGCATACTATCTTCGTCCTCTCCTGCTTACTTGAAAATTTTGCGATCTCAATTTTGCCATCTTTGCCAGGAAAAATTGGTAGACTGTCAACGCTGTCAGACTCGTTTGACTGTGGTTGCCATCCTCTCATTTGTCCTCTGCCTTTTTCTCCTTTACTTGTCTGCCTTTTCTTCTCTTCACTCCTTTTGAAAGAGGACACACAGTGGAGTGGAAGAAAACTAACAAGGCAAAACTTGGTGGTTGTGTAGCAGCCAATACCGTGTCACTCTTCCTGCTTGGTGACTTACGAGCTTGAGTCGGACGTTGGTGAAATGGGTGTCTAGGACTTATATGTTGTCCATCCCAAGAGAAGACAATAATCTAGAAGATTTGGAATTTGTCTTCTGAAAGTTGCCTCGTGCATATGCTGCCGAAAGATGCTTTTGTGAAAGATGACAGGAAATGCCACTCTATCTTCTCCCATTATCAGGGTTTTAATTATGAAGAAAACGGAAAACACTTTCCAATGCTGGTTTGTTGGACTAATGTAGCTTTTCAGTTGGTAGATTGTTGTAGGCTCTATGCATAAAAGTTTTCCATGTTTTACCAGCTTTGCAAGACTGAATAAAGAAGGTAACTTTTAATGGGAAATGTAACACTAAATGAGTTTTATGCCAGTGAGTGTGGTCTTAGGCAAGTTTCTTGCTCTCTCCATTGATATGGGGATAATGAAATTTGGAAACTGATGTTTTTCCTTTTTGACTCACATGCGAAGCAAAAGTGAGTCTATGTACTGAGCCGTGTCGTCCGTCCGTCCGTCCGTCCGTCCGTCCGTCCGTCCGTCCGGGCGGGCGTCCGTAAAAAACTTAAACGTTGGATTTTTCTCGGAGACTATTAAGTCTATCAACACCAAATGTGGCATGATGGTGTATGATGACAAGGCCTCAAAAAATATACATAGTGACTTGACCTTGCTTCAAGGTCAAGGTCACAGGAGCCATAAATGTGGTCTCAAAAACAGTCATTTTTCACATTTTCCCAATTTTCTCCCACGTTATTGAGAATGGCGACCTCAGCTACAAGTGGTATATAGGTCAAAGCAAGCCCTATCTTTTGATACCAGTTTGGTTGACCTTGCTTCAAGGTCAAGGTCACAGGAGCTCTTCAAAGTTGGATTGTATACATATTTTGAAGTGACCTTGACCCTGAACTATGGAAGATAACTGTTTCAAACTTAATAATTATGTGGGGCACATGTTATACTTTCATCATGAGACACATTTGTTCACATATCATCAAGGTCAAGGTCACTTTGACCCTTATGAAATGTGACCAAAATGGGGTAGTGAACCACTAAAAGTGACTATATCTCATGGTAGAAAGTGCCAATAAGCACCATTGTGCTTCCTATGCCTTGAATTAACAGCTTTGTGTTGCATGACCTTGGATGACCTTGACCTTGGGTCAAGGTCACATGTATTTTGGTAGGAAAAATGTGTAAAGCATTTCTTTGTGTATGATGTCATTGGTAGGTTTAGTTGGTTGACCTTGACCTTGAAGGTCACCTGAAGGTCAAGGTCATATAAAGGTCAAGGTCAAGCATGTGAGTCGTGTGGGCATTGCCCTTCTTGTTTTTGTTGTTGTTTTGGTTTGGGTAGGTGAGTGTTTTGTGTGGAACGAGATGTGAATATTCACCTTGTCATGCATTTGCACTTCTACCCTTTTGCTACATGGCCAAAAATATATATTTTTTAATGTTATATTTGGACCTGGTCTTAGCATTGGTGGATTTATGATGTTTCCTTGTTGTACTGTCGTTATGTTCATGCTGAACATTTTCATTGCTGCCTCCACACAGTCACCCATTCATCAGTTCATTGCAGGTTTTAAATAATTGATTTGCCACTGTCATGCCTTTATAGCTCGTTTTATCCATGTTATGCCCGTTTATTTAGTTGATTCCTTCATTTGATTGGCAGTCACTCCCATTTGTGTTCTCTTATCAAAACTCATGTTGGAGCTTACAAGATGCTGCATGGTAACTCCATGCACAGCCTATCATGCAGATGAGAGGATTTCATAGAACTCTTATGACAGTTTAGTCATGGACTCAACAATTTGAGAATTCACGTTTTCATTACCGAGGCTCATACTCGTAAGCCCATCAAAACATATTTGTGTGGAAGCATTAAAATTTGTAAAACTTTTACCCAGAGTTCTTCTTTTTCTTCACTCGGTGTTCTCTTGTTTGGTGGAGTAATTCAGATATGTAAAAGGGGACCTCGTTCAATCTTACATATGTGCATGTATTGGGATTCGTGTCATCCGGGCATGTAAGACCGAGACAGCCACCGCTGATACAGGGCGGTGTAGACAGGAGAAGACAACACGAACCATGGAAGCTCAGCTGGTAGAGCATTTCGGGTGCTAACCGAAAGGTTGCGGGTTCAGTCCCCACCTGTGGTCCTACATTTTTCCTGTCCCATGCAGGGTTTTGGCTCTCTCTGTATGTCAAACTAAACTGTGCATGTACACATGCATGCATTCTGGGGAATGTCTATGCAAGTACAGTGGTATGCATGACATGTTAGTGTATTACGCTTTCAGGTCCAGATACCTTTTTTTCTTTCTTTGAGCATAAAAAAGAATTTTTAAAAGTTGTTGCTGTTAATTAGTTGTGCATTGCATATACTGAAATGTTGATTTAGTTCAGTACTACCGAATCGCAATTAGCCATCATGTGTTTGGCATATCCTGAAATGTCCATTTAGTTCAGTATTACGGAGTCACAATTAGCCATCATGATGTTGTGCATTGCATCTCCTGCTGAAATGTCCATTTAGTTCAACACAGCAGAGTAACAATAAGCCATAATTAAGTCACGTATTGCATATTCTGAAGTGTTGACTCGGTAGGACAGAATGACAATAAACCAACATGAAAAGCTGTCAAGTGTATCCTCAGGTATGTTTATTTTCTCCTTCTAATTTATTATTCTTTCAGTATTTTTTGCACACGCTTGCACCTTTTGTAGATGACTCAATGATTTCATCATGTGTTTATTTCTGCAAATGTGTGACATGGTGTCAGTCTGAAACAGTAAAACAGCGGATATGTTTGGTGTGGCAATGGTATGGAATCATTTAAACTTAAGAGAAACATAAATCATCTGAAGCAGCAAAGGCAACATTCTACAATGTGAATCTTGAATGGTGTCTAGCATCTGTTTTTGCATCGGAAATGTTGCTACTCTAAAATCAGCACTTCACAAATAATTATGCAGATTTAAACCTGTCAGAGCAGCTGTTATTATTTAATGACCATAAAGACTCATTGAGCGGTCAGAAAAAAACCCATAAACCATTACTACTACAATGCTATTTGTAGTAATAATCTCTATCCACAACTTCATCATCTGGCAATACACAAACTATCACAGGAAAGCTCATTGCAAGGGTCAAGGAGATTTCAGAGATTAAAGTGCACAGCAAATTACACACGGGTGAAAGTATAGACGTTAATTAACACAGGCGATCTTAGCTCGGTCCACGCTTGAGGTTCAGAGCCTGTGTGTATCTTCTGCAGAGTTGCGGCTCAGATTAAGAGTGACAATCACTTACTCTCGCAAAGTCGACGGACTCTGAAAACGTCTCACTGCATGTACAGAGCCACGCAACTCAACAGCAACAGCAAGACGCATGTGCTCCTACAGTAAGTGACGTAGGACCCAGCAGAAGTGACGTCACACACCGCGATGCCAAGGATGACGTCACATTGTCTACCCTGAGGGCTGCAGTAGGAAGGGTCAGTCAGGAGGTAACCCTGTTGTGGCCACTGTAGTCCAGTCTGATGAAAAAAGGATTGAGATAATTAGGCATCCCTACCGCTGATGGGCCACACTAGTGGACTCGTCCCAGGAAAGGGGGAACAACCACACAGAATGACTACCAAATTATTACTTGCTTGCTAGCTCATATACACTATCTTGGACGGTTATTCC
The DNA here is from genome assembly GCA_034096865.1 of Theodoxus fluviatilis. Lineage (NCBI taxonomy): Eukaryota > Metazoa > Mollusca > Gastropoda > Cycloneritida > Neritidae > Theodoxus > Theodoxus fluviatilis. The sequence goes on along the minus strand of JAWQFJ010034833.1, from coordinate 1,689 downwards.
GCCTATATAATGACAATAAAGTGTGAATAATTGACAAACTGGTGTACACAATGCGCTTTTAGCTGAACTAGATTACGATGAATATCAGGGTGCCACCGACAAGGTCTTCGTCGGGGAATCGAGCTTTCCGCTCTGCTGCACCAGTCCTATAGAATCAACTGCCAGAGGCGTTGCGTCAGGAGCCAAAGCAGAAGAAGTTCAGAGGAAGCCTCAAGACGTGCCTTTTCCGCCAAGCGCGTCTTGCGGACTAGGGGATCTTAGTCGACCCCTACTAGGGACATCCTAGAACCATGGAAAATTCGTGACTTTTTTGTGTGCATGCGCCACTGAGCAGCCTTTGGGCTGGAAGTGCGCGCAATACAAGTACATTATACATACATACATAATTATTTGCAGCAGTCGTCAAGGCGATTTGGTTCTGTTTCGAGTTTCATTTTTCCTCCATATGCAATTTTTCGTCATTATGCATTTATTTTTAAATTTTTTTTTTTTTTTTTTCCAATTATGTATGTTATAGTTGGTTTTGTTATTAATATTCTATATGCCTCCAAGGGTAATGAATAAATTGTGCCTTGCCTTTATGGGCCTGGCACCCAAACTTGAAAAAAAAACAACTTGAACTTGCAAAATTGCAGTCAATCAGATGCCGTGGCTTGCTAGCGGAGCAGGGTCCACACCCCTTTCCTCGGACGAGTCCACTAGTGTGGCCCATCAGTGGAAGGGATTCCGAATAAACTAGGAAAATTGAGACTGGACTCGCTCTGATTATAACAAGCTCTAATGAATTCGTGATCACTGCACTTGCATAGACTATGAAAACTGATAAGTGTTCCCCTGTGGGTTGGGTGTGGGTTGGGGGTAAGAATTGACCCACCACACCTCCCTGTGGGTTGGGGGTAAGAATTGACCCACCACACCTCCCTGTGGGTTGGGGGTAAGAATTGACCCACCACACCTCCCTGTGGGTTGGGGGTAAGAATTGACCCACCACACTTCCCTGTGGGTTGGGGGTAAGAATTGACCCACCACACCTCCCTGTGGGTTGGGGGTAAGAATTGACCCACCACACCTCCCTGTGTGTTGGGGGTAAGAATTGACCCACCACACCTCCCTGTGTGTTTCATAAGAGGTGAATAACCAGGGAAATCGTGACTTGATTAGCTCTCATTCCAACCAGTTCTAATGAGTTTTCCTCATGGCTTATGATAGGCTATAAAACTCCGTCCATCCACCCGTCCATCCACCCACCCACCCACCCTTCCATCCATCCACCCACCCACCCTTCCATCCATCCATCCACCCACCCTTCCATCCATCCACCCACCCACCCTTCCATCCATCCATCCACCCACCCTTCCATCCATCCACCCACCCACTCCATCCATCCACCCACCCCACTCCATCATCCACACCCACTCCACTCCATCATCCACACCCACCCCACTCCATCATCCACACCCACTCCACTCCATCATCCACACCCACCCCACTCCATCATCCACACCCACCCCACTCCATCATCCACACCCACCCCACTCCATCATCCACACACCATCCATCACCCACCACCACTCCATCATCCACCCACCCACTCCATCATCCACCCACCCACCCATCCATCCATCCACCACCCATCATCCACCCACCCATCCATCATCCACCCACCCACTCCATCCATCCACCCACCAC
>JAWQFJ010034832.1:12500-17046 GCA_034096865.1 Theodoxus fluviatilis | reverse complement strand
TACTGACTGACTTGACTGCTACTCTGACTGCTACTGACTGCTACTCTGACTGCTACTCTGACTGCTACTCTGACTGCTACTCTGACTGCTACTCTGACTGCTACTCTGACTGCTACTCTGACTGCTACTCTGACTGCTACTCTGACTGCTACTCTGACTGCTACTCTGACTGCTACTCTGACTGCTACTCTGACTGCTACTCTGACTGCTACTCTGACTGCTACTCTGACTGCTACTCTGACTGCTACTCTGACTGCTACTCTGACTGCTACTCTGACTGCTACTCTGACTGCTACTCTGACTGCTACTCTGACTGCTACTCTGACTGCTACTCTGCTACTCTGACTGCTACTCTGACTGCTACTCTGACTGCTACTCTGACTGCTACTCTGACTGCTACTCTGCTACTCTGACTGCTACTCTGACTGCTACTCTGACTGCTACTCTGACTGCTACTCTGACTGCTACTCTGACTGCTACTCTGACTGCTACTCTGACTGCTACTCTGACTGCTACTCTGACTGCTACTCTGACTGCTACTCTGACTGCTACTCTGACTGCTACTCTGACTGCTACTCTGACTGCTACTCTGACTGCTACTCTGACTGCTACTCTGACTGCTACTCTGACTGCTACTCTGACTGCTACTCTGACTGCTACTCTGACTGCTACTCTGACTGCTACTCTGACTGCTACTCTGACTGCTACTCTGACTGCTACTCTGACTGCTACTCTGACTGCTACTCTGCTACTCTGACTGCTACTCTGACTGCTACTCTGACTGCTACTCTGACTGCTACTCTGACTGCTACTCTGACTGCTACTCTGACTGCTACTCTGACTGCTACGTTGACTGCTACTCTGACTGCTACTCTGACTGCTACTCTGACTGCTACTCTGACTGCTACTCTGACTGCTACTCTGACTGCTACTCTGACTGCTACTCTGACTGCTACTCTGACTGCTACTCTGACTGCTACTCTGACTGCTACTCTGACTGCTACTCTGCTACTCTGACTGCTACTCTGACTGCTACTCTGACTGCTACTCTGACTGCTACTCTGACTGCTACTCTGACTGCTACTCTGACTGCTACTCTGACTGCTACTCTGACTGTGACGTTGACTGCTACTCTGACTGCTACTCTGACTGCTACTCTGACTGCTACTCTGACTGCTACTCTGACTGCTACTCTGCTACTCTGACTGCTACTCTGACTGCTACTCTGACTGCTACTCTGACTGCTACTCTGACTGCTACTCTGACTGCTACTCTGACTGCTACTCTGACTGCTACTCTGACTGCTACTCTGACTGCTACTCTGACTGCTACTCTGACTGCTACTCTGACTGCTACTCTGACTGCTACTCTGACTGCTACTCTGACTGCTACTCTGACTGCTACTCTGACTGCTACTCTGACTGCTACTCTGACTGCTACTCTGACTGCTACTCTGACTGCTACTCTGACTGCTACTCTGACTGCTACTCTGACTGCTACTCTGACTGCTACTCTGACTGCTACTCTGACTGCTACTCTGACTGCTACTCTGACTGCTACTCTGACTGCTACTCTGACTGCTACTCTGACTGCTACTCTGACTGCTACTCTGACTGCTACTCTGACTGCTACTCTGACTGCTACGTTGACTGCTACTCTGCTACTCTGACTGCTACGTTAACTGCTACTCTGACTGCTACTCTGACTGCTACTCTGACTGCTACTCTGACTGCTACTCTGACTGCTACTCTGACTGCTACTCTGACTGCTACTCTGACTGCTACGTTGACTGCTACTCTGACTGCTACTCTGACTGCTACTCTGCTACTCTGACTGCTACTCTGACTGCTACTCTGACTGCTACTCTGACTGCTACTCTGACTGCTACACTGACTGCTACTCTGACTGCTACTCTGACTGCTACTCTGACTGCTACTCTGACTGCTACTCTGACTGCTACTCTGCTACTCTGACTGCTACTCTGACTGCTACTCTGACTGCTACTCTGACTGCTACTCTGACTGCTACTCTGACTGCTACTCTGACTGCTACTCTGACTGCTACTCTGACTGCTACTTTGACTGCGACGTTGACTGCTACGCTGACTGCTAAGTTGACTGCTACGTTGACTGCTTCTTTGGCAAGGAACGCTTTGGAACTACATCCTCACTCATGCCGTCTCCAAGTTTCCTGCCCAGTTGCGTTCGATTGCCCAGAGCTCCCAAGTGAAATAAAAATGAGCTTCAGTTTTCCCATGCGAAAAATTCGCTTTGCTGAGAAGATCGAGCTTGAGAAAAGCGCTGAATCTCCCGCTTCTCAGGAGGACACGCAAAACGCGATTGTGAAATCGTACGAAGGCGAGACGTTCGTGTATTTTCCATGCAGGTTAGCTGGCGATTAACGTCCTCGCTCTCGTCGACGCAAATTTGTCGGTGATTACAGCGAAGAGGCGCATTTTCCAAAATGTCCCTTAGTGATCAAAGTCACTCAATGTCGCACTGATGCAGAAAGAAACTCACCTGACACTGTTACCTAGCATCCAAGTTTATCGCAGTTTCCTGCAAAATGCGACTGGCAGTCGTAACGTTCATTTCTGTCAAAATGACGCAAACAAACCGGCTTCCGCATCTCTCCCATGGAAACCTCTCCGTACGACAGCGCGTGTGTGCATGTGTGCGTGTGTGCATGTGTGCGTGTGTGTGTGTGTGCACGTGTGCATGTGCGCTCGACCTATGTGTACAGACGTGAGTGGATGAGGCAGGAAAGCACACACACGCGCTCGCGCGCCGGAAATGCAAAAGTTTACTAACTTCATTGTTTAAATTTCAGGGAACAACTGCCCCAAAAGAACTTTTACAAGTCAGTATGCAAGTATATGTAAACAATCAACAAAAATGTAAATTGCACACTTCTACACACATATATACACGGAGAGAGAGAGAGAGAGAGAGAGAGAGAGAGAGAGAGAGAGAGAGAGAGAGAGAGAGAGAGAGAGAGAGAGAGAGAGAGAGAGAGAGAGAGAAGAGAGAGAAAGAGAGAGAGAGAGAGAGAGAGAGAGAGAGAGGAGAGAGAGAGAGAGAGAGAGAGAGAGAGAGAGGGAGAGAGAGAGAGAGAGAGAGAGAGAGAGAGAGACAACATTCAAACTTCAGTGAAAGGCTGGGAGCAGTGTGGCGATTGCCGGAGAGCGACAGACAGCCGCGGTCACTCCCATTTTTCCTCCCACTGCTTCCACGCAGCAAGGCGCAGCTGTCGCTGGCATGGCTCTCTCTGTCACTACGCCCAGACTTGTGTGTACTCTTTCGTCCCGTTGCATCTTGGCGCTTCCATCGTAGCTACACGCATGTGGGGGTGGGAGGAAGAGGCTGGACAGGACAAAATGGAATATGGATGCGTGTGTGCTGGGACGAGAGCTGTGTGGTGGATTATCTGGTCTCCTTGTCTCTGACACAACTTTTCTCCCTCCCGCCGTGTTGTACGTGTACATACCTAACGCACTGCTTCCAACATCCCTGTACACACATCACTTTTTTCTGTCGCTTATCATTTCACTCTCTCTGTGCTAATAACTCATATTATCTCGTCTCTTGTTTCACTCTTTCTATATTATTTTCCATTTATGTAATCTCTCTCTCTCTCTTCTGTTTATCTCTCTTCTGTCTCTCTCTCTATCTATCTATCTATCTATCTATCTATCTATCTATCTATCTATCTATCTATCTATCTATCTATCTATCTATCTATCTATCTATCTATCTATCTATCTATCTATCTATCTATCTATATCTATCTATCTATCTATCTATCTATCTATCTATCTATCTATCTATCTATCTATCTATCTATCTATCTATCTATCTATCTATCTATCTATCTATCTATCTATCTATCTATCTATCTATCTATCTATCTATCTATCTATCTATCTATCTCTCGCTTGCTGTCCGTCTGTCTGTCTGTCCGTCTATCAATCCGTCTGTCCGTCCGTCCGTCCGTCTCTCTGTCTCTCTCTCTCTGTCTCTCTCTCTCTGTCTCTCTCTGTCTCTCTCTGTCTCTCTCTCTGTCTCTCTCTCTGTCTCTCTCTCTGTCTCTCTCTCTGTCTCTCTCTCTGTCTCTCTCTCTATGTCTCTCTCTCTCTCTCTCTCTCTCTCTCTCTCTCTCTCTCTCTCTCTCTCTCTCTCTCTCTCTCTCTCTCTCTCTCTCTCTCTCTCTCTCTCTCTCTCTCTCTCTCTCTCTCTCTCTCTCTCTCTCTCTCTTGGTCGTTTTGTGCAAATGGAAAGTATAACTAATTTCATTCTAATGTTACCCCCACTTTGCATCAGGGAATATGAGGAGAGACATTCACACGCACACACATACACGCACAAACGCACACACGCACATACACGCATACTCACACACACATACACACACACATAAACACACACAAAAACACACACATACAGACACTAACACGAACACACATACTCACACACATACTCACATGCATGCACTTAAACACGCACGCACGCACATACACACATACACACACATACATGCATGCATGCAT
>JAWQFJ010034832.1:0-7500 GCA_034096865.1 Theodoxus fluviatilis | reverse complement strand
GCCTCTCGTGGCAGCTAGAATCTTGCTGTGCCTCTCGTGGCAGCTAGAATCTTGCTGTGCCTCTCGTGGCAGCTGGAATCTTGCTGTGCCTCTCGTGGCAGCTGGAATCTTGCTGTGCCTCTCGTGGCAGCTGGAATGCGCTCGCCCCGCTGCGTCTTGCTGGAGGATGCGTGTCCTGACCAGAGAGCTAGGGTGTCCCTTCTCACCTGCATTCACACCACACCAGTCAACAAAAACGCCTTCTCTTAGAAAAATCTATTCAGACATTAAAAGACCTTCAATTACTCTACCACATCGGTAAGAATTACGTATACAAGAACTGCAGTTGCCAACTAAACGTCACAGTCTGCAATGCACGAGATCTGACTGTCGGTCATTTCGACGGTAGTTGACGACGATATTTCGACCACATCAAGAGGTGGACTAAATCCGTAGTTGCCAACTATTTGCACATTTAAATGGTGAACCTGTCTACGGTTCGCACAGAAAACGCTGTATTTTTGGATATCAGAAACCCATCCGAGAAAAAGGTAAGGCATGAACAGCATTAATTTATCAAAGCTGAATGATGAATGCATCAATAGGTCGTGAAAGCTCCTACATTTTAAAAATGGAAATGCAGGTTGATGCATCTACACGCCAAAGCATCTGTTGACATTGTGCACAAGGCTAGTGTTATCTGACGCCATGAAGACGATATTTTTACATTGCATCTGTGTTATGAAAACAATGTTCAGATCAAATTGCTTTATTTTTGTAATTGAGAAAATGTGTGTCGGTGTACGCCAGGGTTTCAAGAGTTTGGTGGGAAAAGTGCGAGCTGAGGCTGGAGCGAGAGCGTAAAATCATTTCGACACAAAAGAGGGGTGTGTGTGTGTGTGTGTGTGTGTGTGTGTGTGTGTGTGTGTGTGTGTGTGTGTGTGTGTGTGTGTGTAAACGTGTTCCTAAAGATTGTCTGCTGCAGTGCTAGAAAAAAAATGCATTGATCACGTGTCAAGTTCATTGGAGGGAATGAAAAGGATGGGTGACCACAGACAACGATCATCATTTAAAATGTTGCATGATAATGGCATTTCTATTATCTTGTCTGAGCATACTGTTTATTTTGAGAATATGCAAGAATGAATAAATCAAATTGTGGTTGAACTATTTCATTGAGCTATTTTCCGACTTTAGCCTTTATTTGTCCTGCACAGTCACAGATAGTGACGCAATGTGAGGAGCATCTGAGAGACGCTATATATAGCACTACGAGATTGCCTCTGACAGACACGACCAAGTGCCACCAGCTGGACTCCTTCACATGGAAGGTGCACTGCAATATTCTGACTTGGAAGATGAACAAGGCACAGTGACATGGGTCTATTCCAAGCACGGGATATATCTGGGATTATAAATACATGTATAATTATGTGCGCAGTAACAGTTCAGTAGTTTGTAGATGCAAGATAATTCTCAGTAAATTCATGCTAGGGGGTGTTTGCGATGTCTCGAAAATATGCGTACTCAACGGATGTACATATCATGTTTTGGTCTCGTGTAGAACAAAACACAAAATAAGAACCAGTATCGTACTAAGCTCCGCTCAGGTTGGGCAAAGTAAACTCCGCTTCAATCAGCCAGCACTTCGAAGGCGGAGAGGAGAGGTAGATAATCATCCAAGTTCCAAACAAACATAGTTTTCACCTCAGACAACTTTAGATCTATCCGCTATATTGCTGGCAATGGCCCCCAACAGAGACTGCTTGCACTATTGAAAAAGTTCTTGCACCTGTAGCGCTGCTGCAGTTTGAATTAACTTTTCTGTCCTGAAAGAACTAGAATGACGTACACTTCATTTTGGACGCCATCACTATCTCGCAAAATCACTGAGTTCTTTACACCACTTGTCTTTTTCACACGTACGTCTGGGCTGAAACCATAACTGTTTAAAGTGTGAAAATGAATGCTTCGTGAACATGCTGGTATGGCATGATAAACAGCGCATGCAAAAACCTACCACTTCTATCTGCACACAATTCGAAACACCGGTGTTATCCTGTTGCATATGTGAAGAGATGCTGTTGCAACAGAGTTTTGTCACGCAAAATTTTGCAAACCTGGATGCCACCAGCAGGTTTCCCGGCTTCCCTGCATTGCAGTCTTCACCGTGAAGGTCAAGTGACATTGACGAACGTTTTCTCAATATCGTCCCATACAAGCTGAGATAGGTTATTGTTTGTTTGTTTGTTTGTTTGTTTGCTTGCTTGCTTGCTTGCTTTTGTTTGTTTGTTTCTGTCTGTCTGTCTGTCTGTCTGTCTGTCTGTCTGTCTGTCTGTCTGTCTGTCTGTCTGTCTGTCTGTCTGTCTGTCTGTCTGTCTGTCTGTCTGTCTGTCTGTCTGTCTGTCTGTCTGTCTGTCTGTCTGTCTGTCTGTCTGTCTGTCTGTCTTTCTTTCTTTCTTTCTTTCTTTTGTTATTTATTATTAGTTAGTTTCGTGTGTGTTTCTTTTTTAAGAGTGACAGGAAATGACAAACTAGATTAAATACAAGTCTTTTCCTGCAAACACTTTAACTAAATCCCTTTATATTCTGATTTTCTTAGTTTGAAACAAGCATTTATTTTATCAGCACTGACGCTTTAGTGGAAACTTGAAACCCCTGGTGTCCTGCCCATAGCACAGCGTGCTGTGTCTGCGTACCAGATCACCATGCCCACTTTGCAAACGAGATATTGAAGCCATAAAATCATATAGTGTCACACAATTTCGAAAAATCGTGTTTCACCTTCGCGACCACTAAGACGTACAGTGCTTTCGTACGTGCTTTGTGATAGCTTGTGTCTAAATTTGCCTTACATAAATTGTTATGTTTCATGCTCTCTCGTGCATGCAAAGTTCTTGTTCTGGAAGAACAAAGTAGTATTGTATTGCATTGTGTTGCATTTTGAAGTAATAAACACTTTAAATTTCCGCTGAAATCGAGGCGCACACGTCACTTCATTATATAAACCACACTTTTACCCTTTCCCTTATCGCTCTGTTACCGGCGTTTGTCCAAGTAGAGTCAGATTGGAAACCTGAGTGCATGTAGAGTGGATACATTTGATCGCGGTCATGATCCCATAACTTCGCGGAACGTCAAAACTACTTCCAGAGAAATGCAATGACGCTACAGCGTTGTATTGGGGCAAAGTCGACTTCGTTGAACTCTGATCGTTAATCCCACGCTGACAGCAGCCCTTCCACGGGAAATTTAACTTCAAACGTCGTGCGTCCCTAAGACTGCCTGTCCTCTCCAGGGCGCAGGGAGGGGACAGGTCATTTGTCTTGGCCATCGACAGGAGGGCGGTGCTCGGCCGTCGCCCCGGGCTTTTGTTCCGCGCAGTCAGACGACCCGCCAGTCGCCTCGCCACCTCGTCAGCAGCTGCGCCAGTGCCCGTACCCCATGCAGGAGAATTATCGCCGCGGGGAGAAACGCGAACACAGCGTCCGGTGGGCGGAAGCAAGACTTTGTAATCGTGTCGTCGGGATCCCCAGGGGTCGTTGTCGTGCCATCGTTGCTTTGAAAGGTCCGCCTCCTTGGAACATCCCATCTTCGGACCGCCATTCAGGCACGCACTGGCCTCCTTCCAACAAAATCTGGTAACCTCTCTGTCGCACTCTCTCTCTCTCTCTCTCTCTCTCTCTCTCTCTCTCTCTCGCACTCTCTCTGTCTCACTCTCTCTCTCTCTCTGTCTCTCTCTCTCTGTCTGTCTCTCTCTCTGTCTGTCTCTCTCTCTATCTCTCTCTCTGTCTCTCTCTCTCTCTTTCTCTCTCTGTCTCTCTCTTTCTCTCTCTCTCTCTCTCTCTCGCTCTCTCTTTCTGCCTGTCTCTCTCTCTGTCTGTCTGTCTCTCTCTCTCTCGCACTCTCTCTCTCTCTCTATATATATATATATATCTATCTATCTATCTATCTATCTATCTATCTATCTATCTATCTATCTATCTATCTATCTATCTATCTATCTATCTATCTATCTATCTATCTATCTATCTATCTATCTATCTATCTATCTGTCTGTCTGTCTGTCTGTCTGTCTGTCTGTCTGTCTGTCTGTCTGTCTGTCTGTCTGTCTATCTATCTATCTATCAATCTATCTATCTATTACACACACGCACAAATGTGCGCGCACGCACACGCAAACTCACACACAGAGATCTTGTTTATCTTAATGCGAATGCAACCGCTGCCTAAGACACTAGATTTCGAGTACCTAATTACTCTGACATTAGTGTCACGGTCCATACCCCCTGTACCATTCCACAAGGGAAAGGGTCCCTTTCTCTCGACGCTGTCTCCTGTCGTTGCCCCATTGACACGAGGGTGTGTTGAGTTCTTGTTGCTCTGAGATGGTTTTACGACCCCCACCAGGGAGTGGGATGGTGGGGGAGGGCGAGGGAGACCTTGTACAGATGCAGTCAGTCCTTTCCATGGACCATCAGCCCACCCCAGTGCCATGGCTGCCACGGGGAAACATTCCAACACGAATTTAAAAGGCCTTCGTTTCCCACAAGTCCTTCTCTTCTGCCTCGCGTCATTGCTGGCCGTTTTCCACTCAAAAAGCGCCTTCTGGAAATACCTGTTGTAATAGACATTAAATACATCTATCTTCCTTTCACACCAGGCGGCCAGACTACATCTGACGCAGTGCCTGCAGTGTGGGCCCATGAGTGATCTCATTTTGAAAGGTTGGAGAACATTCGAAGCTTGCCAACGTGTCTGATTGTCATTTTGCTCCGTCAATGTGTTTCCCTTCTACAAAATGTTGGAAAGGAGATGGCGTCAGTGCAATCTTGCAACAGCGTCTGATCCTGTTATTTGAAGAGAAACGCACACACACTCACACGCAAGTGTGTGCGCATACACACACACACACACAAGTACATGCAGTCTTTCAGAGTGCTGAGCAACTGCAATTCACAGTGCCAGCATGACGCTTATTATTTAAAATGTTCTGTCCGGTCTTTGTCTAGCTGCTGAAGTGTGGGTGAGTCTCTCTCTACCAGTGCACGCGTTCTTCCCTAGTATACGGCGTGCTTTCCACGCCTTGCAAGTTTACATCGTTTTCGTCTGTTTCAAGATCAGATTTCAAATTATGATAATGGTAGCGCAATATATGCAAGGATGTAAGATTGAAAGAATGTCCCGAGTTGCGGAAAAAACTATTATTGTGTTCACCATTGCAAATTCAGCTTCGTGGAATAGACGTGAAAACCACAACTATGACGCAAGTTGTTTCTTTCAAGTGGCGCACGGGCGAGAGCTGGCCGCACTGGTGACCTTCCCACTGAGATGTGTCTGTGTTCAGTAGGTATATATACATTTCCCACTGAGATGTGTCTGTGTTCAGTAGGTGTACATTTCCTCCTGAGATGTGTCTGTGTTCAGTAGGTGTACATTTCCCACTGAGATGTGTCTGTGTTCAGTAGGTGTACATTTCCCACTGAGATGTGTCTGTGTTAAGTGGGTGTACATTTCCTCCTGAGATGTGTCTGTGTTCAGTAGGTGTACATTTCCCACTGAGATGTGTCTGTGTTCAGTGGGTGTACATTTCCTCCTGAGATGTGTCTGTGTTCAGTAGGTGTACATTTCCCACTGAGATGTGTCTGTGTTCAGTGGGTGTACATTTCCTCCTGAGATGTGTCTGTGTTCAGTAGGTGTACATTTCCCACTGAGATGTGTCTGTGTTCAGTAGGTGTACATTTCCTCCTGAGATGTGTCTGTGTTCAGTAGGTGTACATTTCCTCGTGTGTGCTGACGTGCATTCAAACCCAATGGAAAACGACACGAAATAGTACATACTCGCACGCATGCACACACGCACGCACGAAGGAGTAGGAAGAGAGAGAGAGAGAGGGCGGGGGTGGGTGGGGATGGGGGGGGGGGGGGGGTAATAAATCTGAGCGGCTTGGTGGGTAGGTAAGAGGGAGGAATGAGAGTGGTGGAGGAGGAGGGACGGGGGGGGGGGGGGGGGGGGGGAGATGGAGAGCCCCGGGCTGGAGGAAAAGACGGCGAGAGCGAGAACGACGGCGAGGCTGTGGACATGAAATACGACTTGCGCTCGTAAAGTCCGTTTGATGGCAGTCACGCCGGAGGCTTTTTCCCTCCCACCGACCCCCGACTCCCCTCTACCCTCCCAGCTCTACCACCTCCCTCCACTCTACCCCTCACTATAACACCTTCTCCCCACTTTAACATACACACAACCCCCCCACCCCACCCCCGACCCCCACCCCCAACCCCGGTGCCTGGTCCTCTCCTTCCCGTCCCTCTCTCGCCTTGCCTCCAACCCCCCCTCCCCCATGCGCCTCAGCCTCACCCCCTTCTGCTCATTTTCCATTTCTCGGCGAAGGAGATGAAGCAACACGACAAAAACCTCCCACCCCAGCAACTTCTCAGACAATCGCCAGAGCTGTGTCAGTCTTCTCTCTCTCTCTCTCTCTCGTCAGTCTTCTCTCTCTCTCTCTCTCGTCAGTCTTCTCTCTCTCTCGTCAGTCTTCTCTCTCTCTCTCTCTCGTCAGTCTTCTCTCTCTCTCTCTCGTCAGTCTTCTCTCTCTCTCTCTCGTCAGTCTTCTCTCTCTCTCTCTCGTCAGTCTTCTCTCTCTCTCTCGTCAGTCTTCTCTCTCTCTCTCTCTCTCGTCAGTCTTCTCTCTCTCTCTCGTCAGTCTTCTCTCTCTCTCTCGTCAGTCTTCTCTCTCTCTCTCTCTCGTCAGTCTCTCTCTCTCTCTCTCTCGTCAGTCTTTCTCTCTCTCGTCAGTCTCTCTCTCCTCTCTCTCGTCAGTCTTCTCTCTCTCTCTCTCTCGTCAGTCTCTCTCTCTCTCTCTCGTCATTCTCTCTCTCTCTCTCATCAGTCTCTCTCTCTCTCTCGTCAGTCTCTCTCTCCTCTCTATCCTCTCGTCGTCTCTCTCCTCTCTCTCGTCTCCTCTCTCTCTCTCCTCAGTCTCTCTCTCTCTCTCCTCAGTCTCTCTCTCCTCAGTCTCTCTCTCTCTCTCTCATCTCTCTCTCTCCTCTCTCTCTCGTCAGTCTTCTCTCTCTCTCTCTCTCGTCATCTCTCTCTCTCTCTCGTCATCTCTCTCTCTCTCTCATCAGTCTTCTCTCTCTCTCTCTCCTCTCGTCAGTCTTCTCTCTCTCTCTCTCTCGTCAGTCTCTCTCTCTCTCTCGTCGTCTCTCTCTCTCTCTCTCTCTCGTCAGTCTCTCTCTCTCTCTCTCTCTCTCGTCAGTCTTCTCTCTCTCTCTCTCGTCAGTCTTCTCTCTCTCTCTCTCTCGTCAGTCTTCTCTCTCTCTCTCTCTCTCGTCAGTCTTCTCTCTCTCTCTCGTCAGTCTTCTCTCTCTCTCTCTCGTCAGTCTTCTCTCTCTCTCATTGTTTGTCTCCACCTCTTCATCGTCATCTGTGCAAATCGAGACCGTGTATTTCTTTATGGATGAAATTTTTCCTCCTAAAACGCCTCTGCCCTGACTGCTGTCCCGTGTCCCTATAGACAG
>JAWQFJ010034830.1:25000-29739 GCA_034096865.1 Theodoxus fluviatilis | reverse complement strand
AAGGAGACCTCATGGTGTATTTAGTTTATGTGTAGCACACTTGATAGAGCAGTAGCAGTACAGTAAGGAAACCTTATGGTGGATGTAGTGCTTTATGTAGCACACTTAATGTTGTAGTAGCAGTACAGCAAGGAGACTTCATGGTGGACTCAGTGTTAGGAGTAGCACACTTGATGGGGCAGTAGCAATGCAGCAAGGAGATTTCATGGTGGGTTTAGTGTTATGTGTAGCACACTTGATGGGGCAGTAGCAGTACAGCAAGGATACCTCATGGTGAATTTAGTGTTATGTGTATCACACTTGATGGGGCAGTAGCAGCACAGCAAGGAGACCTCATGGTGGATTTAGTGCTTCATGTAGCACACTTAATGTAGCAGTAGCAATACAGTAAGGAGATGTCATAGTGGATTTAGTGTTATGTGTAGCACACTTGATGGGGCAGTAGCAGTACAGCAAGGAGACCTCATGGTGGATTTAGGATTTTGTTTAGCACACTTAATGTAGCAGTAGCAGTACAACAAGGATACTTCATGGTGGATTTAGTGTTATGTGTAGCACATTTGCTGGGGCAGTAGCAGTACAGTAAGGAGACCTCATGGTGGATTTAATGTTTTGTGTAGCACACTTGATGGGGCAGTAGCAGTACAGAAAGGATACATCATGGTGAATTTAGTGTTATGTGTAGCACACTTAATGGGGTAGTAGCAGTACAGCAAGGAGACTTCATGGTGGATGTAATGTTATGTGTAGCACACTTGATGGGGCAGTAGCAGTACAGCAAGGAGACCTCATGGTGGATTTAGTGTTATGTGTAGCACACTTGATGTGGTAGTAGCAGTACAGCAAGGAGACTTCATGGTGAATTTAGTGTTATTTGAAGCACACTTGATGTGGTAGTAGCAGTACAGCAAGGAGACCTCATGGTGGATTTAGTGTTTTGTGAAGCACACTTGATGGGGCAGTAGCATTACAGCTATGATACTTCATGGTGGATTTAGTGTTATGTGTAGCACACTTGATGGGGCAGTAGCAATACAGCAAGGAGACCTCATGGTGGATTTAGTGTTATGTGTAGCACACTTGATGGGGTAGTAGCAGTACAGCAAAGAAGACCTCATGGTGGACTCAAGTGTTATGTGTAGCACACTTGATGGGGCAGTAGCAGTACAGCAAGGAGACCTCATGGTGGATTTAGGGTTTTGTGTAGCACACTTGATGGGGCAGTAGCAGTACAGCAAGGAGACTTCATGGTAGATGTAGTGCTTTATGTAGCACACTTGATGGGGCAATAGCAGTACAGCAAAGATACCTCATGGTGGATTTAGTGCTTTATGTAGCACACTTAATGTAGCAGTAGCAATACAGCAAGGAGACCTCATGGTGGATTTAGTGTTATGTGTAGCACACTTCATGGACCAGTAGCAGTACAGCAAGGAGACCTCATGGTGGATTTAGGATTTTGTGTAGCACACTTCATGGGGCAGTAGCAATACAGCAAGGATATCTCGTGGTGGCATTGTATCTGATTATTTCCTGAGGGGCACACATGATAAATGTTGCATTCTTGTGCATTATGTTTTAAGTTTAGCAAGATCATTGCATCAATGAAAATTAAGTTTCATTTCTTCTTTTAAATTTGGTATTTATATTTGGCCCCAGAGTGGGGCACTTTCTAGTTTGGTGTTTTTGGTTCCTCTTTCCTATCATGATCTCTTTTTCTTCGTGAATTCTTTAATGTTTTCTGCCTTCTTGCTCATTCGCCTGTATTTTGTTTAAAAACTCTCCCCTCTTGCCGCTTGTCTCTCAATTCATGTCTTGTTTAATCTGTAGCTAACTGTGTTCTGATATAAGTCCAGCAGTAGGTAGGTTAGGGCCTATTATAACATACTGGAAACTGGTCATCTTGAGCTTCCAGTAAAAGCCTGCTGGGACACAAGTAATAGGTTAGTGCAATTGTAAACAAGAATCTGCTTGACAAGTGTCCCCTCCTCCCCCCTCTTCCCCGTTCTGTAGTTGGCTACATGTTAAACAAAAGCTAAATTAATACAATTACAATGTTGAAGTTATAACACAGACCATGATTCTTATTTTTATTTTGACTTTACCCAAGTTGCTTTGTCTACCTTCCAAAAAAACAAGAATTAGAAATGTTGCATTATTGTTCTTAGTTAAGCACATATGTAAGTGCATCAGTGATCATTAAATTTTGTTTGTTTTTGCAATTTGGTTTATTAATTTTGAAGTTGCTACACAGGCAGTAATTTTTATTTTTATGTTGACATTTTTATGTAGTTTTGTCTTAATTCAAAAAACAAAATAAATTAAAATGAAATAAAATTAAATTTAAAAAATCAGAACATTATACCTTTGTCAGTGCCAGTGGTTATAAGTGCTCTCTCTCTCTCTCTCTCTCTCTCTCTCTCTCTCTCTCTCTCTCTCTCTCTCTCTCTCTCTCTCTCTCTCTCTGTGATTCAGATTTTCTTAACTCTTTTTTATTAATACAAAAGAAAATTACATTGGTCATCAGCAGATGGGTCCTTACGAATTATTAGAAAAATCATAAAAGGCATGACAACAAAAGTATGAACAGTATACCTATGAACTACTACAATATGACAACAAAAGTATGAACAGTATAACTATGAGCTACTACAATACCCAGTTTACTTGCACACATAACATACCTGCACACACATTACAAATATAAATACATTACACATTATTACATACAGGCATATCACGGTGTTGAATAATGTATAACAGAAAGATTGAAAAATAATAATAATGATTCATAAAAATGGCATTGCACTACTTCTGTACTGGAAAGCAACTTAACTACATGTAATTCACACACATAATGTCTGCATCAAATCTAAGGCAAACCAAGATTGAATAATATCTCACAAACTAAAATTAATTTTTGACACAATACTTATTTGCCAAGTGATGCAATGCATCTAGAATTGGAACATACATTATTAATAAAACCACAAACTTATAAGGAAGAAAGAAGAGATAGATACTAGTAAACCCAGTTGTCATATTTTACCATCCATGTGTGATGACTAGAATTAGAGAGTTCAATTTTTTATTGGTTGACATCAACAAAAACTGTGTTACTTTGTGTATGTTTTTTAATAAAAGCAAAATGAGCTGCATTATATATACATTCCCATGCTTAAAATAAGAATTTCGGCAACAAAGCATTCCATTTTGAAATTAGAAACCCAATTGTCATCTTGTACGTGTGTGTGTGTGATACGGAACCACAATTTAAAAAAAGAACCCATTTATTTAGGGCCTTCTATCAGCAACTCATATTTTGATAGCCTGTCTGTTGTTTTTTGGAGTGTATGCTTTAATTAAAGCCTAAAGAACAGCTTGACATCAATTTTACCTTTGTCTGATAAGTGGAAGTGCAAGAACCCATTTTTCGTAAGTTTGCCAATAAACCCACTTGTGACGAATTACACGCATGTGTGTGTGTGTATGTGTATGTGTGTGTGTGTGCGTGCATGCGCGCGCGCGCGCGTGTGTGTGTAAGAAACGTCACGTATAAAGTAGGTTCACCTAAAAACATCAATCAAATTTTCTCTTGGGCTAAAAACGCTTTTTTATGTGATTGACCCCATCTGTGACATTTCAGTCCAGTGAAACCAGGAAATATCTCATTTCGAAATTAAAGTCAGTGGAGGTGACTGTTCGAAGAGGACTGTGGTTCTGTATCAGACTTCCAACCTAGGGCGCTGCCGCCGTTTGGTACTCATCATTCCTTAGGGTCCGTTCCATAGCCATTCCAGTGCAGTCAACCGTGGTGTGTCAGACATTCAGGGAGCTTCCTGTCAGTGAGGAATGCGATCAACGAGGACACACAATGAAGAGTCAGTTCCCCACGGAAGTGCCTAAGGATGAGGAACGATAGAAATCTAAATTTAAGTCCAAGGCAACAGCTGGGATAGAGTTCAAAAGGTCGCATGCTGAAACCTCAGTGAATTTGCATATCAATGTTCAAGCCGGTCAACGGCAACAAAGATCGGCCCGTCACTTCACTTTGGACTGGACAAGCAAGGGAAGCACAGACTGGGCCTGAAGTCCCTGCTGAGATGGAGTTCTGCCCTGTAATTAGCCTTCGAGGTGCTGTTGCCGCCATCCCTTCTGCTTTGACTGCTGTGAACTCCTCCACTCCTCTGCATTCTCGTCTTACCAACTAGTGGACTTGTGTTATGAGGACGATATTCCATCGATGAACATTCAGTGAGAGCTATGAATAGACAGAATAGACAAATCATCGAACAAGAACTGATTTAAGTCTCCAACATTAACCATTCCGGATGGTCTATCATTTAATTCTTCTTATGTATGTTTGATCTCTCCAGTTTAACATGCACAGCCGAAAGAGACAGGAAAAAGGTAGGACCACAGGCGGGGGGGACTGAACCCGCGACCTTTCGGTTAGCGCCCGAAATGCTCTTTATTTCCCATTATGCGCGTTATTTGATTAAAGCATTATTAACTATATTCTCATGATCAATTCATAAGATCCTGGACGACCTCCCACATATGTTGCAAGTCGTCCTCTACGTGTAGAGGTGTGTGGATGTGCTAGTTGCTGGATGAGACCTGACTTGCACACATAACAGTCACTGCCAGCATTCGCGCTGTTTCTCTCAAAACCAGAAGAGGCGACCTCTTGAACTTCATTCCAGGTGTTGTGTCAAAATTCAGATTCGATATCTACC
>JAWQFJ010034830.1:15000-22500 GCA_034096865.1 Theodoxus fluviatilis | reverse complement strand
TGAAAGTATTGCTGTGAACTGACAGTATTGCTGTGAACTGAGAGTATTGCTGTGAACTGAGAGTATTGCTGTGAACTGACAGTATTGCTGTAAACTGACAGTATTGCTGTGAACTGACAGTATTGCTGTGAACTGACAGTATTGCTGTGAACTGACAGTATTGCTGTGAACTGACAGTATTGCTGTGAACTGACAGTATTGCTGTGAACTGACAGTATTGCTGTGAACTGTCAGTATTGCTGGGAATCAACAAGTCGAATAAAAGTTGTCAAAACGGCAGTTGGACTAGGATTTATCAACTCTCCCAGCGAATGCTAAGAGAACCCCTATATCTACGCAACAATGTGAGGGAAGCGTTCACAACAAGTAAATGGTTAGACATACATGTATTTATGGCTCAACTGAGAAGAGAGCAAAAGAAACGAAAAAAACAGTTCGATAAAAACTACAGAATAATGTTAAGTTACCCAAAGTAAACTACATAGTTTTAAGATTGGAGTGGTGAAAATATTCGCATTCATAAAGAGCAAAATGCACCGAAATATTTATTTTCTTTTCAATTATCACACACGTGAAAAGGTCAAGATGCAGGGAGAGTGGTATAGTGACCTATTGCATGTAGATTGCTCTAGTGCGAGTGGTGAATACACAAACTCATCGTTGATCACCAGGCTCGGACAGCACTGAGCAGGTACAGTTTTATACTTCGACTGTCGTGTTGCAAGTGACCTTTACAATGTAATGATCACTCCGTGCCAAGCACAATGACCCTGACAATTTCTGGTGAGGTGCTCTTCTTGACACCCCTATATAAGAGATCACCAGTCATGTGCAAATTACTAGGATTCGAAGTTTTTTTTTCTTCTTACCTTTGTACATGCACGTGACGTTCATATGCAGCAGACAATGAAATCAAGAGCTCGTGTTTGTTTCTTTTCTCTCTCTTTTCCTTTTTCTCCATGTAGGCCTACCACTGAGTGCATTACACCAGTATCGCTCCGTCATCATACTAATCACATTGGGTCAAGGGCACCACGTGTTCTGCTTACTAGCACAGAGAAGACACATGATTGTGTCTAAAAGTTCTTCCCTTCCTCTTTTACCCCCGCTTTTGCCATCCACCCACCAAGCCCCACTCCCGCCTCTTCTTGCTGTCTATCCACTAACATCCCTATTTCTCCATCTTCGCCTCCTGTTTCTCATGTATCTCCTCCTCCTCCTCCTCCTCCTCCTCCTCCTCCTCCTCCTCCTCCTCCTCCTCCTCCTCCTCCTCCTCCTCCTCCTCCTCCTCCCCCCCCCCCCCCTCCCCCCCCCCCTCCTCCTCCTCCTCCTCCTCCTCCTCCTCCTCCTCCTCCTCCCATTGTAAACGTTGTATTTTTTAAATCTTAAATATGTTGATGTGAAATGAGGGACGGATCATAAGACCCTACTTTATTGATAAAAGATATGTACATTTTATGTTCGTTTTCTGTCAGGTTTATGGCGTCCGTTTCACACAGGAGAGACTGATGGGAAGAGAACTTTTAGTCACAGAGGAACTCTGCACTCGATAATTCTGAAAAGCTTGTCACTGGGAGGAGATTGTCTTTTCAGAAAACAAAGAGTGCGCTGCGAGGATGTTGCTACGTGTGAAACATGTCCGTACATACCTGCTAGAACAGTTAATACGTCACATCACTAGTCACACAGCTGTTTGTCTTAACGAATATCGTCCCCAATCCGTTGTACCTGAGTTTTCGGTCACGTCACTTGAACTTTTCAAGGTTTGTTCTGACACAGGTATTTAGGAGAAAATGCGTTTTACTTCACCGGAGCCGCATTTCAAACTATCCGTCGCCATTATGTTCATCGAGTTTCTGTGACTGACAAGACGAATGTACGGGTAGATAAACGGCGGATCTGGAAGGAACATTAACGACCTTGTCGGTTGACAGTGCCACTAATAGGGCAGTCTGACCCTGCGTGGAATCACGAATGGATCAGGTGGGCTGCAGGTGACAGAAGACATCTCTCGTCCCACCGTCTGTTACAACATGTGATCGAAGTCAAAGCGCTATCGTCCAGCATTCACTATATACACGTACACAAAAAGGGGGGGGGGGGGGGTATAGACAAGTACACAGAGATTATTTCTCAGTGCGACCGACATCGCTCGGAAGTTATAGATATGTAGACCCTTTAGTCTTTATTTGTGTGTGTGTGTGGGGGGGGGGGGGGGGGGGGGGGAGGGGGGGGGGGAGCGTTACAACCCACCTCGACATTATCCCAATTCTGCCTTACGTGCAAAATGAATCCGTGTTGTGTTTAACGTCACTGTAAACGGAAGACTTGTCGCTCCGACTAGTGCGTTGTCTTTGATCATTTGGGAATTTCTGTGAAATATCCCGTTCTCTCGCTTACCTTGGGATGCTCGAAGCCGTCGCATACGAAGAAACAGAAACACGCTGTTTCTCTTTCCCTGACCCAGACACTTTTTTTGTTTCACCTGAGGTGTTCACACAGGGCGAAACTTGTTTTTGTGAAACAAATCAATTGACTTCACCCATCACCATGTATGGTTGCTTGCTGGAGATGCCTTCAGCACAGCAATGGTGTCAGTCAGCGACAATATTATTATCATTGCTGCTGTTGCCATTGTCATCACCTTGCAGGAGAATTAAACAGGGCGAAGACGAGCAAATAGTGTGTAAATGGCTGCAGAAGAGGCCGCGGATAGGTACTCACACCTGCTCTGATTCTTTATTTCCCGAACCACTCGGCTATATGATAAACCACGTAGTGTTACGTATGCCAATGCGCCGCCGACCATCATCCTGTACCGACGTCACAAACACTCATATGAATGTCTATGCCTACGTTGACACACATCTCGATTTGAATAACGTAGCAGTTTAAATTAACTCTTTATGTGCTCTACATAGCGCTTTGGGAAATCAATACTGTCATTTGGTTATGATTTTTTTGTATGTGAGTCAGTAATTCTACAATTTAGCGTTTAGCATGCGAGCCAAAGAAAAAAATGGCTGACATATGTGGCAGAAATGTTTCAGTGAAATGCTGGGAAAATAGAACCGGTCCTGAACGGTGAAATCATTTCTGGAGAAGAAAAGTTTCACTGAAATTTCTCCTCATACACGAGGAGACGCGTATTTCATGATCCAAAGTATGTTTCTGTTTCACTGCGTGCAACTGCAACACACATAGACCCACAAAGTATGTTTCTGTTTCACCGCGTGCATTTGCCTTAACAATAAAAACGTCAAATCTCTCTCTCTCTCTCTCTCTCTCTCTCTCTCTCTCTCTCTCTCTCTCTCTCTCTCTCTCTCTCTCTCTCTCTCTCTCTCTCTCTCTCTCTCTCTCTCTACTTGAAAGGGGCCGGTGGCCTATTCAATAAATCCATTCGTTCGTTCTCTCTCTCTCTCTCTCTCTCTCTCTCTCTCTCTCTCTCTCTCTCTCTCTCTCTCCTCCCGTCCCCACCCCAATTCCCACCCCCACCCCCAACCCCAACCGCTACTGCGGTATGTGCTTGAGAATTATCAAGAAATCAAGACTGCTGATGGTAACAGTGGATCCAAGGCTTGGACATCCAGATGCCTGTTGTTGACGTCGATGCCGGTATAAACAGCCTGTAACTACGTCCAGCAGGAACACCACGCAAAAGGCCCGATTGAAGCGACTCATGAATAAGGCTGAAATGGTCGAAGTTGGTGGTTATTCTGGCCTTTGACCGCACCCGCCACTCCGCCTGACTGACTTCGCACGCCCAGGGAGTTATGCTAAGATCCGGCCGCGTTAATGAATTGCGTTTTGTGACAAACGTCTTGCTCGGCGGTACTGTACTCCATGCACCTTAACCGTCCGCGTGATTAGTGTGTCACACCAAGCACAAAATTTGCGCAGCAGAGTGCGAGCTGAGTGCGAAATATGGGTCACGTGGCGGCGCCCATTTTCAAGGCTCGTGATTGGCTGACTCAAAAGTCGCTTCATTCCGCCCATGATTCCGCCCCTTTTCACCCTCGACTCGGAATGCGCTATATGAGTACAGCAGGCATGGATACCGGTCAAAACCGGTTGACGGCTTTCATTCCATTGCTATAGTTCGAAGTTAAGGTTATATGTAGGCTGCATTCCATTGGAAGTTCGAAGTTATGGTTAGATGTAGGGCGCCTTATCGCCTTTCACAGTCAGATAAAGCAAAGAATATAGGTTACCCAACCTATAATCTTTGGATAAAGTTAGTAAAGTTGCGGTCCCCACCACCCACCCATCCCCACCCCACCCACCTCTCTCTCTCTCTCTCTCTCTCTCTCTCTCTCTCTCTCTCTCTCTCTCTCTCTCTCTCTCTCTCTCTCTTAGCTACTGTGTATTTTGTGTCTTAATTATCAGTGTTTTCATTTCTTTATGAGCAAGGACAATTTGTAAGAAAGGCAGAAATGCCTAAAATTTCATCCTTGATAAATAAAGAATCAATCAATCAATCAATCAATCTCTCTCTCTCTCTCTCTCTCTCTCTCTCTCTCTCTCTCTCTCTCTCTCTCTCTCTCTCTCTCTCAGCGACTGGTCACCCATGTTTGGCTATCAAACCGCTTTACATATAGTCATCGTGATGTGGACGTAATCTTACAAATGAAAAAACCCACACATTTCCCCTCTCCGATTTCTTCCTTTAGTGCAGCGATGCTGCTGATGACAAAGGTTGACAGATGAGTGACGGGGTGACAGGAGGAAATAAGCTGGCTGAGTAGAGGGTAAACAAATACATTCAAACAGGGTCCAGCATTGTTACCGTAGCTCTTACGGGCTGTTCAATGACACCACACAATTCTGCGACAGCGATTATAGATAGATAGATAGATAGATAGATAGATAGATAGATAGATAGATAGATAGATAGATAGATAGATAGATAGATAGATAGATAGATAGATAGATAGATAGATAGATAGATAGATAGATAGATAGATAGATAGATAGATAGATAGATAGATAGATAGATAGATAGATAGATAGATAGATAGATAGATAGATAGATAGATAGATAGATAGATGTCATTTGTAAGATTCATTTGACAGACAGACAGACAGACAGACAGACAGACAGACAGACAGACAGACAGACAGACACACAGACAGACACACAGACAGACAGACAGACAGACACACAGACACACAGACAGACAGACACACAGACAGACACACAGACTGACACACAGGCACACATACACACAGACACACACACAGACAGACACACACACAGACAGACACACACACACACACACAGACAGACACACACACTCAGACAGACACACACACAGACAGACAGACACACACACACAGACAGACAGACACACAGACAGACACACACACAGACACACACACACAGAGACAGACAGAGTCATTTAGAGTGAGACAGAAAGACATAGAGACAGAGAGAGAGAGAGAGAGAGAGAGAGAGAGACAGACAGACAGACAGACAGAGACAGAGACAGGAGAGCGCGACAGAGACAGGAGAGAGAGAGAGAGAGAGAGAGAGAGAGAGAGAGAGAGAGAGAGAGAGAGACTTACTTTAATTTAGCGTACATTTTGTTGTTTGTTTGCTTGCTTGTTTGTTTGAGTGTGTTGTTATTGTTTTGGGGTGTTTCTTTTCCCCCAATGAGTTGGGGGTAAATATTGACTCAATGTCATTCTTCAATGGCGAATAACTAGGAAAACCCTGATTTGATTGGTCTTACTCGATCTAACCAGCTCTTGTGAACATATGTGATCAATGGCGTTGCAAAGCATATACAAAGGCTGATAGACCCCCATACGCCATTTATCATTTCATTTGTTTGTTTCTTTTTCTCTCAACACGTACGCATTGCCGTTAGAATAATTGGGAAACCTCTATCGCATCTGCAGACATGCACAGCGTTAACATGTTACGGAAAGCCTACTGAATCTTTAAAAACTCGTCATACTCTTTGCAGTGTGAACTTATCTTCAGGTAAAAGCTACAGAAATTATAGACTATTACCTCCCACCCCCACCCCCCACCCCCACCCCCCACCCCCCAAAAGAAGAAGAAGAAGAAGAGAGAACAAGCCGTTTTCAGCATTCTTTTTAACCCACAGCCAAGGACTACTCTCTTTAGTAGTCCTTGCCCACAGCATTTAGCATCATCAACAGTAGAAGTATGAGATTCTATTTCCTGTCTCTTGTTTGCCTTTTAGCAACTTTGGTAAGTCTTTTTTTGTGCTATGGGCGTTTTGTGATACCTGTGGACGGTCTGTATCCGATGGGGACGGAGGTGTGGTGATCTTCAAGGGTCTTTTGCATGATTTTCAATAGAAAAAGATCGAACAGACCCGGCGGACAGTTTTTTGGAAACACAGCCTCGGTTGTTTTCTCATGAACACTGTGCTACTGAGATGATGGATGGATGGATGGATGGATGGATGGATGGATGATGGATGGATGGATGGATGGATGGATGGATGGATGGATGGATGGATGGATGGATGGATGGATGGATGGATGGGTGGGTGGGTGGATGGATGGATGGATGGATGGATGGATGGATGGATGGATGGATGGATGGATGGATGGGTGGGTGGGTGGATGGATGGATGGATGGATGGATGGATGGATGGATGGATGGATGGGTGGATGGATGGGTGGGTGGGTGGGTGGGTGGGTGGGTGGATAGATGGAGTTTTAAGGGCTCTCAGCCTTTGTAGGCTATGTAAGGCCATTAAGCACGAAAATCACTAGAATAGTTTCAAGTATATGCAAATCAAGTCACTACGTCTCTGTTCATTCGCCTCTTACGAGTCGTGTCGATTGCGGGTCTATTCTTTTAACCCCAACACACAGGGGAAAAGCTTCTGAGGAGTTGCCAGAGGCCACGGAGCATTACAGGCCTTAGAGTCAATGACATTGGAACTCGTCCTTTTGGTGTTCAAGATGTTTGTCGATGAGAAACCTGTAGATAAAAGTTTGTTCCACAGTGCTCTGCCCTGCTCTGGAACCCGCTTGTTTGTACTGATACTTTGAGTGAGTGAGTTAACGCATGTGTGAATACAACTCACTCGAATCACATAGAAACTTCATAAACATAATAAAGTTTGATGAAAATATACCTTGACTTTAATCATTTCGGGGATGGAACAGCAGGAGGGGGCGGGATGAGATGGGAGTGGCGATTGCTATACTTTTGTGAGACGACAATATTGCTTTCTTTGCACTAAAACTTTGCTGTACAGAAAGCGTGTACGAGCAGATCCACACCGAAACACTGTGCATGTCTCTAGGCATGTGATCTCCTGCGATAGGATGACCCGAAGGTCGTGTATCATTCATCGCCTGCGTGGATACCGTCACTGACGCGTGGGCTGTGATGAAACGTGACGTAAGGAGAGGCCCAGCGAGTCAGCAGTTGTTTGTTTGCTGTGCGCGAGAAAAATGAAAGTCAATGGCATTGCGTCATCAACATTCTCGCTCTGTCACCTAACGGCAGAC
>JAWQFJ010034830.1:0-7500 GCA_034096865.1 Theodoxus fluviatilis | reverse complement strand
GCTATAATGTTTGGCCAAATGGCTGTACTGCTTCCAAAAGCGTCCGCGTGTTTCGTCCAATCTCCTCTCATTTGTAACTTATTGTCACCTAGAATATTTTACCAGTCAGCTGGCTGGTACGCACGCGAGTTTGCTATTTCATCAGTGTGCAGGCTTAGTGGAGAGAGTGCTATTGCTGTTGGTAATGCTGTAAGGATGAAAGAATACCACCAGAGATCACTAGCCATCACGGCCTGGTCTATGTAATTAAAATCTGGCCTTGGGGCAACCAGCAGCTGTCTGCTCTGCTGCACCGGTCCTATGGAATCAACTGCCAGAGGCGTTGCGTCAGGAGCCAAAGCAGAGGAAGTTCAGAGGAGGCCTCAAGACGTGCCTTTTCCGCCAAGCGGGTCTTGCTGACAAGGGATCCTAGTCGACCTCTACTTGGGACATCCTGGCACCATGGAAAATTCGTGATTTGTGTGTGTGTGTGTGTGTGTGTGTGTGTGTGTGTGTGTGTGTGTGTGTGTGTGTTGTGCATGCGCCACTGAGCAGCCTTTGGGCTGGAAATGCGCGCAATACAAGTACATTATACATACATACCCATGGATGAATTATGTTGTGAAAAGCAGCTACGACTGTCTTGTACCTGCGTCCATCTACCAGCAAGCCTCGAGCCCCACAGCTCGAGCCCTCACCATCGGTTCCCTCTATCACACATTCATTCGTCCGTTCGTCCGTTTGTTCGTTCATTCGTTTTCATTCATTCATTCGTTCATTCATTCATTCATTCATTCATTCATTCATTCATTCATTCATTCATTCATTC
Source organism: Theodoxus fluviatilis (assembly GCA_034096865.1). NCBI lineage: Eukaryota > Metazoa > Mollusca > Gastropoda > Cycloneritida > Neritidae > Theodoxus > Theodoxus fluviatilis. Next base: position 6,692 of record JAWQFJ010034830.1, on the reverse strand, counting down.
ATTCATTCATTCATTCATCCATCTATCCAGTTATTCATTCATTATTCATTCATTCATTAATACCCATTTGAGACTGAAAGAGACTTAAGCCTTGTATTCTTGATGTAACAAACATTATCTCCTCCGCTGGTTTCAGAATTCTGATGAAGGTCGAAAATGTCTTGTCATGGAGCATGAAAATTACTACATGTACTGCGATTTCTTAACTGTCGTTTTTATATTACTCAGAGCTGAGATTTTAAAGTGCGACTCTCTCTCTCTCTCTCTCTCTCTCTCTCTCTCTCTCTCTCTCTCTCTCTCTCTCAAAGCTTTGTCAGAATGTTTTGTTTTTTTTAACAGTAATTTTGTGCATGAGTAGGATGGGTTTGATCTGGCGTGGGGTGCGCATTTACGAAACGTAGAATTGTAACTCGTCCTCCCAAATTTAATCAGTCCAAAACCATAAGCGATTTTCGCATTATTTTAACATCACAACGTGGTACTAGAATTTTTGTGTGTACAGTTGTTGATGACTTAAGTTTGTTTGAGTGCGTGTGTACTGACAACGGGCATTTGAGAAAACAGCTATTTAAGCGTGCAGTCCGCCACAATGGTACAAAATTTGGGGGAACATCGACAATTTGTTACATAATAGACAAACTGCCTTTCGAAAAACAATCAAACAGTGTGGTAGCATGTAGCTGCTATCCATATACACATGATGTATACAGAGATAAATACTGGTATGCAAAATTCATCGTCAGCATGTTGCCGACGGTACTTCATGGCGTAATAACTGAACATGGCAACCTTTTTTGTTTTTATGTAACCTTGACCGTTTATTAGGAATTCAGTCGTGCGGCCCCTAGTATCCATGTGTGATAGGGTGCACCTATCACCAAGTGTATTGTACATCTACTGTGTTCATCCCCTATTGAAAAATCCCTGCTTCTGTCTCTTCCCACCCCCCATCCTGCGTGTCAGACCTCTCTCCAACCCCCTTTCCCCATTCTTTCTGTAAGGCCATGGATCTATATAGATCCATGGTAAGGCAAGGCTTCTGTAAGGCTCTGCGACCCCTCCTCTGCTGTGGTCTGATTGTTGGTGCAGCTTCCCTGTCAGTCACTCGTTACATTAGCGTGACCCCTGGCTAGTGAACCGTTCTCCCACTCTGGCATCTGAATTGTAACATTTTGACTATAAATCTGATGTTTTCCCTCAAGTAAGACAGCTACTTGCAACGGCATGTGATTCATTCAATACACTGTGTTATGTTGAATGAGACAACGTTTGTAAGAAGTCATTTCAAAATAAGTTAAATTAAGTAATCTCTCTTTTCTGCCAAATGGAAGCACAGCCCAGGAACCAGGGTTAGCATCTGGGAAATAATCTACACCCTGGCTTCTGTGAGGTCCGGCACACAATTAAGACGAGAGAGACCACTACCACCACGGTCTAGAGAGCCCACTGCCACCACGGTCTAGAGAGACCACTGCCACCACGGTCTAGAGAGGCCACTGCCACCACGGTCTTGGGTTGGTCAAGATCATTATCATCAGGCCTCTGACCAGCCAGCAACTCCTGTACCCATGGGTGAAAAATGAAGTTGTGGAAAGCAGCTACGATTTTGTCTCATACCTGCGCCCTGCTACCATCATGCCTTATTCCACTCCATCACACATGTATTCTATATAACTCTTTAGGTACAGACAGAGAGAGAGAGAGAGAGAGAGAGAGAGAGAGAGAGAGAGAGAGAGAGAGAGAGAGGGAGGAAGGGAGAGAGAGAGAGAACAACAACAACAAAACAGTGTATTGTGTAGGCCATTGGCCCATTACAATCGGTAACATTACATTACATTACCAACATGTGTCTTCTGATACAATTAATGTGAGAGCGTATCACTCATGCAATAGACAGAAGCTTCACTTCAATATCAAAATATTTAAACATCATACAAAGAAAGAATTATTCACTGTTGAATTAGTAGCTTCTGCTCTTCTTCTAAAATCATAGAGTAGATAAACACGGACATCTCGAATAACATATGTCTCTTTTGTAGAGAACAACTGCACAAGTTGTTTTACATCAATGTTTTAAACATGTGGTAGGCATATTACGTACTTCATTCTGATGTCTTTATATGCCGGGCAGCACAGAAGAAAAGGTTGTTCGTCTTCCTCTTTTTCATGACAAGCTGCACACAGGGTTTCATATTTCTCATCGCAATACCTTTTTTATGCACTCTTAATTCGATCATGCCTAAGCGAAAGCGTATCCATACATCTCTGAAAACTTTTCGATTCAGATTATAAAGATACACTTCATTTCCAAATATTGTTTTATACTCTCTGTACAATATGCAATGCATACTTGCATTGCTTTTACATCTAGATATCATTTGTATGAGTGTGTGCGTCTGTTTGATTGCATCTCTGGTGCAGAACATAGTGTCGAGGCTTTTTTAAATCTCTTCTTGAAACAGGTCACCTTGTTAGGGTGACTCAAAGCAGTCGTGGTTACATATAACAAAACAGCGTGCCGACTCCTTGGCGAGGGGCGAAGTTCTTTGGATGGACTGAAACACTGTCATGGATGGATGAGCTTTTGGCAAGGATGACTGTGGCACTTGATGCACTGCTGGCACTTGGGGTGCATTTGAATCACAGACCTACAGCGGGCAAGGCATTTTGGTGAGGTAATTGACATGACACGCCCTCTCCGCTTGATGGCTGTGGCCATGGATGAGCGGGTGTCTGATGGCTGTGGCCATGGATGAGCGGGTGTCTGATGGCTGTGGCCATGGATGAGCGGGTGTCTGATGGCTTGTAGCGCGCAAAATAGTAACCCGTGCAAAACAGTAACCGGAAGTCATCGCAGAGTTATCTGCGAGGGACGTGCTTTATGCAATTTACCGCTCCTGCACCTGTTCTTCGCATGGAATATATTCCGATAAACGACGCATTAGTTGCTTTACGAGGTATTGGTGCATTTGTGTAGTTTAACACATGATGTAGCGTTCAAAAAAGTTTTTCCCCGTGTAAAGCCGTCTCCCCTGCCGGAAATAATATGGGAGTCACCTCCCTGTAGTCTGTTTGTAGTCTGGTTTTATAAAACGCGACCGTTGACTGACTTGGCACGCCCGGGGAGTTATGCTAAGATCCGGCCGCGTAAATATATCTGCGTTTTGTGACAAACGTCTTGCTCGGCGGTACTGTACTCCATGCACCTTAACGGTGCGCGTGATTCGGGTGTAATCTTAAGCTAAACGACGTTCCGAATGTTTCCGACTTCGACCATTTCAGCAGCGCCAATAAACGTCGTTTAGCTTAAGATTACACCCGAATCACGCGCACCGTTAAGGTGCATGGAGTACAGTACCGCCGAGAAAGACGTTTGTCACAAAACGCAGATATATTTACGCGGCCGGATCTTAGCATAACTCCCTGGGCGTGCCAAGTCAGTCAGGCGGAGTGGCGGGTGCCGTCTCTTTTTAGAGTGGAATTCTCAGCACGTCCCTCGCAGATAACTCTGCGATGACTTCCGGTTACTGTTTTGCACGGGTTACTATTTTGCACGCTACATGGCTACAGCTTTGTGGCCGGCCATTGCTTGTTGTCTCGCCCTGCCCGAGCGTGACTGGCGTCTTTCAGAGAGGCAACATTCAATCACAGCTGGGGGGATGTCTGGGCAGGGGGCACCACATCTCGCGCCGCGCTCTTGATGGCCAACCCGTCTAACGAGCGCCGATCTATCTTTCATACTTCATCCCACCCCAGGACAGATTGTCAATGGAACGCCAAACCACAGAGACGTGACGAATGTCCTACTTGCCTCCTCCCCTCTTTTTCGAACCCCGCATTCTTGAGCGTTCCTGCCATTTGGCCCCTGATGTATCGGAAGAATTGACCATGTGCACACGTACGTTTCCAATTAATGCGGTTGTAGAGGACATTTGGTGATTGTAAATAAGAACGTCTGTAAGAAAGAATTGGAAACTGGCAGACCGAGATCTATTTTTGTGACATGAAGAGGATTGCCAGAGACACATCTACATGATTTATGCTGCTCTGATCAACAGGCAAGCAACAGATATATATACTTTGGGTTTAATGACTTAAACTTTGACTCTTGTAGCTGATGGCTTTTTGTCTTAGGAACCACGAATATTCTATTTCAGCATCACCACCTTAGATTCAGCATCCAGTCTCTCTCTCTCTCCTCTCTCTTTCTCTCTCTCTCTCTCTCTCTCTCTCTCTCTCTCTCTATCTCTCCTCTCCCCCCTCCCCCCCCCCTCCCCCCCCCCCCCCCCCTCCCTTCCTCTCTTGCTTTAAGCTCTCAGGCTTTGAGTTTAAAAAAAACAACACGTGCAGGGTTGATCGTAACACGATTGCTAGACTCTTCTGTAATCCATGTCCTCATTAGGGCTGAAATGATCGTTATCAGCAACATTTCCGGACACAGTACCTGAGTACTCTGTCCGATCGGACAAAGTACCTGAGGTACTCTGTCCTATCGGACAGAGTACCTCAGTTTGAAATCTCGGCATTTGTACGAGAACGAGACCGCAGCCGCCACTCCTCCTGACTGACTTCGCACGCCCGGGGAGTTATGCTAAGATCCGGCCGCGTTAATAAATCTGCATTTTGTGACAAACGTCTTGCTCGGCGGTACTGTACTCCATGCACCTTAACGGTCCGCGTGATTCGGGTGTAATCTTAAGCTAAACGACGTTTATTGGCGCTGCTGAAATGGTCGAAGTCGGAAACATTCAGAACGTCGTTTAGCTTAAGATTACACCCGAATCACACGGACCGTTAAGGTGCATGGAGTACAGTACCGCCGAGCAAGACGTTTGTCACAAAACGCAGATACATTAACGCGGCCGGATCTTAGCATAACTCCCCGGGCGTGCGAAGTCAGTCAGGCGGAGTGGCGGGTGCGGTCTGAGCTGAGCGCTATCATCGGTATGTCACGTGACTGTACGGAACTGAGATTTCAACACTCGAGGTACTACTGTCCGATCGGACAGACATGACAGGCAGACAGACAGACAGACAGACAGACAGACATACAACAGACAGACAGACAGACACACAGACAGACACACAGACAGACAGACACACAGACAGACAGACAGACAGACACACAGACAGACACACACAGACAAAGAGACAGACAGACAGACAGACAGACAGACAGACAGACAGACAGACAGACAGACAGACAGACAGACAGGCAGACAAACAGACACACAGACAGACAGACACACAGACAGACAGACACACAGACAGACAGACACACACACAGACAGACAGACACACAGACAGACAGACACACAGACAGACAGACACACAGACAGACAGACACACAGACAGACAGACACACAGACAGACAGACAGACAGACAGACAGACAGACAGACAGACAGACAGACAGACAGACAGACAAGCATTCGTGCGTGCAAGGGAGGCAGACAAACGGATGGACGGACGGATGGAGACAAAGATAGAGAGGCAGAGACAGAGACAAAAAAAAGAAAGATCAAAATTAATGAAAGAATAAGCTCGCTGTGTCGCCAGCATAGTTCAAAGAGGGAACAACGACGAAGAATGCTTCTCAAATTCACTACAGTATACTTTGGCGTTGTCTGTCTGTACGAGTGCGTGATAAACAAATGTATTTCAGTGTACTGTGACGTCTGTCTGTACGAGTGCGTGATAAACAAATTTATTTCAATGTACTGTGACGTCTGTCTGCACGAGTGCGTGATAAACAAATTTATTTCAATGTACTGTGACGTCTGTCTGTACGAGTGTGTGATAAACAAATTTATTTCAGTGTACTGTGACGTCTGTCTGAACGAGTGCGTAATAAGCAAATATTGAGCGATTGCCAACTCTCGTCTCGGAGTATGTTAAACTATTTTTACTTGGAACGCTTATAAATACATAATTATTATCAAATCTCAGCTCAAACCGTGATAATTTATCACGACGATACGTTTGTTGATAACGTTTAGTTGCGTTCCGAAATATCTGTTGATTTGAATTATTTATAAACACCATAATAATTAATGTCATTAATGTTTTCAGTTCGGGTGCATTGTCCTTTCCACAAGTGTCAGCTAGAAACTTTCAATGCTTCTTCTTTATACAACTTTCTCGTCACTGCAGCAATCACATACAAAAAGTTCACACTTTAAAATTGAATCTTCTGCAATGGGCGCCTTCAACTACGAATGTATAGCAATCTGTGCATCCCTCTCTTCATTTTTCACCACGCAGTGCAGGTGTGTGTGTGTGTGTGTGTGTGTGTGTGTGTGTGTGTGTGTGTGTGTGTGTGTGTGTGTGTGTATGTGTGTGTGTGCATTAATTCTGAATCATGTAGAACACCTTTTCAGGTATTCGAACTCTTTCAGCTCATGTTACACGAAAGTTCATCTCAATGAAGTGATAGTCTCGGAGAAGACTGCGACCGCTGCAGCCGGCGTGTCGAGTAAAAGCGCGGCAAAGCCGCCAAGACAGCTGTTCTGTTTTCGTTGAACGTATTTGTGATCCTCCTCCCAATTTCTAGTCAAACCTGTAAGCACGCTCGCCAACATTCTGCTTAACGCTTCATTCACGACAATTCCTGTGCAATCGCGAAGTACATCAAGGAGTCCGCTTTTACGAAAAGGAAAAGCTCCAAGCGTTTGCCTTCGACTTCCCGACACT
>JAWQFJ010034828.1:47500-53407 GCA_034096865.1 Theodoxus fluviatilis | reverse complement strand
CATCCATCACTGTGACGCCACACCAGCAGCCCAAACGCTGTGTAGGCTGCCTGGGTTGCAGGCCAGTGGAGATGTCTGGTGCAGATAGGCACCAGTTCCTCCTTGAAGGGCATCGGCCTGTCTCTGGGGCCGATCAAATGGCGACCATAAGATCGGTAGGGGGTGGAGGGTGGGGGTGGGGGGGTGGGGGAGGTAATCTTTTATGAGGCCTCTCGTCGTCATCTGATGGTTCTTTCCTCTTCAGTCCATCTTGATGACATCATCCCATGTCATCGCCTCGACTAGTGACTCCCACTGGACAGCTTTCCACATTATAGAAATATAAGAGAAGACAAGAATCTTTACTGCACGCATTCTGTGACTGGCATTACAAACATCAAGTGCACTCTGTCGTCTGGTGATGGTCGATTGCAGCAACAACCATGTCCAATGGGTAATTTTATAGATCGTAAGTTCATAATTTGATATGTTGCTGTGGGGCACAATCTGAATAATTTTCCATGTTTTTGTCGTCCGGACAGGACTGTTATCAGTGCACAACGGTAGAGTCAGTTTGACAGCCAGTGCATAGTAATGTTATCATAAACACATACTTTTTCGAATAATGAAAGAACAGCAGTTGATAAAAAGGATGAACTCTGGTTATCCTTTCAAAACCACACAGTTTCCGTTATGTGATGAACTTGGATGTGATCTCGAGTGCTTTTCAATTACTTACATAAATTGATATTTTAGGACACTTCTTTGACAGAAGATGTGTTTCACGTCGCGTCGTTGTATATGAGAGTGAGTTATATGGCTTGTATAAGTATACACTACTTGATGAATAGGTGGACTGACCCACGTCAGTGAAAGATGCATATATATACATGTCCGAGTGTAGGAGATAAACACGGTCCCACGGTAAAACATTCTCCCATTCTGGTGCGCAAGAGAGAGGATTGTATGGTATCTCTGGTATGTAGCAGAATGGCATTCTCCATCCATTTGCCTGCCCACGTCCATCCATTAGTAATTCCATCCATCCATCCATCCATCTATCCATCCATCCATCCATCCACCCATCTATCATCCATCCATTTATCCATCCATCCATCAATGCGTCCGTTCGTCCGTCCGTCCATCCATCCATCCACCCACCCATCCACCCACCCACCCATCCACCCACCCACCCACCCACCCACGCACCCATCCATCCATCCATCCATCCATCCATCCATCCATCCATCCATCCATCCATCCATCCATCCATCCATTCATCCATCCATCCATCCATCCATCCATCTACTACAAGGGTTATGTCTGCATTCTTCAAAGAAATTTCTGCAGCCCGTTGTTGTATACGCTGTCTCCTTTCCATCCACAATCGCCTCTCGACCACTCACTTTCTCTCTGCTCGAGCCTTCCGATGTCTATCTGTATCTCCAGTACGGCCAGTCAGTCAGTCAGTCAGCCAGCCAGCCAGCCAGCCAGCCAGCCAGCCAGCCAGCCAGCCAGTCAGCCAGCCAGCCAGCCAGCCAGTCAGCCAGCCAGCCAGTCAGTCAGTCAGTCAGTCAGTCAGCCAGTCAGTCGGTAAATCAGTCGGTCGGTCTGTCGGTTGATGGGTCGGTCCGTCTGTCTGCCTGTCTGTATGTATATATGGCTTTGTCTTTGTGTTTTTGTGTCTTTGTGTACATCTGTCTTTGTGCCTGTCTATTTGTCTGTGTGTCTGTCTGTCTGTGTCTGTCTGTCTGTGTGTCGTTGTGTCTGTCTTTATGTCTGAGTCTGTCTGTGTGTCAGTCTTTGTATTTGTATGTCAGTCTGTGTGTCAGTGTGTGTGTCAGTCTGTGCGTCAGTCTGTGTGTCAGTCTGTGTGTCAGTCTGTGTGTCAGTCTGTGTGACAGTCTGTGTGTCAGTCTGTATAATTTGTATATGTCTGTGTGTCGGTCTGTGTGTCAGTATGTCAGTATGTCGGTCTGTCTAAGTGTCGGTATGTATGTCTGTCGGTCTGTCTGTGTGTCGGTAGGTTTGTGTGTCGGTCTGTCTGTGTGTCTGTCTATGTGTCTGCCCGTCCGTCCGTCCATCCGTCCGTCCGTCTCTCTCTCTCTCTCTCTCTCTCTCTCTCTCTCTCTCTCTCTCTCTCTCTCTCTCTCTCTCTCTCTCTCTGTGCCTTTGGATTGAGAAGGTAAAAACCTTTCTTTGTCAATTGGGTTTTGGCTTTGTGTGGTTTAATAGCGGAGTAAGTAATGAAAAGCGTTTTTTGATACAGCTTAAACAAAGACTGAAAGACTGTTTCCGCCAAGACTGGAACGCAAAGAATAGATGCAGTGACAGATACAGATGGTACTCTACCTTTAAAAATGACTTTGGTTTAGAAAACTATATGAATGTACTCGAGATAAAAAAGTTTAGGGATGTATTTATTCGCTTCAGGTTTGGAATAAACGACATGTATAGCAATGTAAGGTTCAGCCGGCCACAAGACATAACATGTCCATTATGCAAGGAAAGGGAAACTGAGGAGCATTTTCTGTTAAGGTGCCCTGCATACCAACAGCTTAGAGAGAAATACATAACACGATTCTTAATCAAGAAACCACGAGTGGATGTATGTACATTCCTAATGCAGGGAATTGATGTCAGAATGACTCGTTCAATAGCGATGTACATTCTATATGCCTTTCAAATAAGAGAACACAAAATTATGGGAGTAATTTGACAGAGCGAAAAAAATGTCCTTGATTTCTTCCTTTACGTGCGTATTCAAACTTGTTCGCTATCTATTAATAGTTGAAGCAGCATGGTGTCGATTGCAAAATTATCATTCTGACATACTTGATGAACGATGAGCCGAGGACTTTGAAATATATATATATATATATATATATATATATATATATATGTGTGTGTGTGTGTGTGTGTGTGTATGTGTGTGTGTGTGCGTGTGTGTCTGTATGTGTGTAAACTTGTGTATGTATAAGACAAATAGATAAAATCAAATACTTAATCACAGGCCACGAGTTATGGAAAACGAGGAATGGCGCAATACTGGTGTTATATGCTTTTAAAACATGGAGCAGAGAAAATGTTGCTAAGATAGTGTAATGTGTTTGCCTAAATTAATATTGCAGTCTTGCGATCATGAATGCATACGAAGCTGCAATCATCATTGAAAACATTTTAAAAAGATTTAACTGTACATTGAAATACAAGTGTCGTCATCGAGACGCAGGGTATCAATCCAGTGATGAGTGGTATTCTTTACTGGAAAGTCTTCAATGTCGTTTGTAATGTATTTCTTGCATAGTTATTCATTGCTATACTGTTTTAAAGCTTGTAAATAGAGGATAATATCAAATGGGTCGTCGGCCGAATAAAGATCAATCAATCAATCAATCTCTCTCTCTCTCTCTCTCTCTCTCTCTCTCTCTCTCTCTCTCTCTCTCTCTCTCTCTCTCTCTCTCTCTCTCCCTTCCTTCCTACTTCCCTCACTGTCTGAGAATGAGGTCCACCCCAGGGTGTGTAGCTTTGATGAAGACAAGTGTCTTGGAAATTTGTCAAAATTTTCTCAGGGAAAAATTGTGTTTTTCAAAAGAGAGAAAAAGGTCTCTTGAATCGTCATCGTGTACAACTAAGTCGTTGATTTCTTATTAAATTATATTATAACAACTGGTAAAACAGATGACAGATCTTGTCCTCGTCTATCCTAATGAGACAAACATCATAATTTTGACAGAATCATTTGTTTGTATATAAAATTGGACAAATAGGAAAAGGAAAATCAATCAAGCTCTGATCATAGGAAAAGATACATTGCTTTTTTGTGTCAGACACAAAGGAAAAACGACGAGGAAATAGGATATAAAGAAACTTTCAAGCAAGCAAGCCTGAGTGACTTAATTAATCGAAGACGAGACCAATACCTTCAAGTAAATTGTAGATACTTTCTCTTCCCTACGGTAAAATTACGTCTGCATTACTTCTCTCTCTTAATCTCTCCATCCTCCCTTCCTCGCCGACCCCGTATTCATCAGAACGCCTCTGTCTTCTTGTCCTGAGCTGAAGTTAGGACGCCATGGCCCCAGGTTACAATCTGGCGGACGGTACCCGGGGCACAGCAAGATTCCCTGAAACCGTGGTCCGGGAAGAAGCCTTCGGAACCGCCCGGTTCTGATTAAATTCTGTTGTCGTTGCCAGTCGCCGATTTCATCCTGGCTGGCTGCCGACACCGTTTCTCCGAAAAGTCTGTCTTTGATCACGCCTATGGAAGTCCCGGCTCAAGCAACTTTCACCCACCCGAGATATTTTTTCGCGCTCTCCTAAGACCACTTATCCCGACGTGGTTGGGAGTGGTAGCCCTGGGAACAGCGATTTAGTCGCCCCTATCAAAAACGTTCGAAATGAGCTGCGGACGGGGAGGTTCTTCAAAGCGCAATCTACGCTTCGTCGAGGGTCTGTTTTTTGGTTTGTTTTGCAAGTAATCGAAGGACTCATGTTTTCCATGATCCAATACCTCTTTCCCATATTCGGAAATGAAATGAACTCTTACGGGATCTGGGTTTTGGTTCAAGTCTCCAAATCGATGTCGAACTAGACGTGCTCTGCTTGAGTCTATATTTGCATGATTTCACTGTAAATTTACATGACTAAGAGAGAGAGAGAGAGAGAGAGAGAGAGAGAAGGGGGGGAGGGGGGGAGGGAGGGAGGGAGAATGAGAGAGAGAGAGAGAGAGAGAGAGAGAGAGAGAGAGAGAGAGAGAGAGAGAGGGAGAGAGGAGAGGGGGGGAGGACGGGGGGAGGGAGGGAGAGTGAGAGAGAGAGAGAGACAGAGTGAGAGAGAGAGAGAGAGAGAGAGAGAGAGAGAGAGATTTACTTTTAACTTAACGCTTCTATTTCAAGTCGGTACAGATTTACAGTGATTATTTTACTATATAAAAAAGAAATTACCCGATCAATGCAAAATTTCGAGAATCTCTTATTTTGCGCCATTGAATCTGTTCTGCTTTGTTTTCATGCGGTTAACAACGCCTCATGCTTTTACAAAAGCCCGACTGGCCATAGTATATGCATTGATAGACACAGGAATTTCACACACACACACACACACACACACACACACACATACACACGCACACACACACACACACACACACACACACACACACACACACACACACACATCCACACACATAGACGCCATAAACCACCCCGAACCTCCCACCCAACACCAACCCTTATCCCCGAAGGAAATTATGAGTATGTAGTACTTTGAAAGCAGACACCGAATACATTTCCAGTCAAAAGGACATTTTGTTCTGCAGTGCCGATACGTGAGTACAGTGAGCTGCATCAGAAAGGCGTGAGATGGCAAACTCATCCAGCCGTCACCAGTTGTTTCAGTTTCTTTTGTCTCGTTAGCAATTGTCCGCTACCTTTCCTCCCCCCCCCCCCCCCCCCCTTTCATTCCCTTACTCTAGGTCTATCTTTCTGTTTCCTGTTTCCACTTTTTCGCAGCCTCTAATTCGCATGCTTGGACTAACCTCCCTTCAACAGTTTTCCTTTCCAACATCTTCGCAAATAACTGATAACCAACAAACGCTCTCTCAAATCTTACAGCTGACTTCTTTAAGTGATTATGTGTGCGCTTCGAGCATCCATCAATGAGTGGAAAAGTCGCAATATAAAAAGAGCGCCTTTACCTTTCCTATTTCTATACACCCACGCAGTACGAAGCGATTGAAAAACAGTGCATATCCACACATTGGGTCAGTGAAGGAGACTGTGTGTGTGTACGTGTATGTGCGAGAGCTTGTATTTGTATGTCTGTGTGTGTATGCATGTATGTATGTATGTCTGTATAAATGAGAGAGAGAGAGAGAGAGAACGAACGAACGAACTTTATTTTACAAGGGTAGTGAATTAGGCAGTG
>JAWQFJ010034828.1:40000-42500 GCA_034096865.1 Theodoxus fluviatilis | reverse complement strand
TTGGCCGATGAAATTTGAGCATGTAGAATTTGGCATAAAATAGTCATTTGTCTTTTGGACTAAAGGAGTGCTTTTACGTCGGCCAATGAAAACTGAGCACAGAGAAGTTGGCATGAAAAAGCCATTTGTCCTGTAGGTTAATTCAAAGTTGTTATATCAACGCACAAACTTTGAGCACTAAATTGTATATTGGACACAAGTATTTGTACTGTAGATTAAATCAGTGTTTCTCACGCCACCTGGTGAAATCTGAGCATGTATATCTTGTCATAAAAGAATCATTTGTTATTTATACTCAATTGGTGTTTTTAAGACAGACGATGACATTTGAGCATAGGGAACTTTGCGTGGAGGAGTAATCTCCACTCTAGACTAAAATAATCAGTGTTTTCTCGTCAACCAATTAAATGTGAGCATAGCATAGAAAAATAGTTTAAAAGAGACACCCTTACTATAGACTAAAACAATGTTTTACAACAGACGATGGCATTGAATACAGGAAATTTCATGTGAAAGAGTCATTTGTACTTTGTACGAAAGCAGTGTTTTACGTCAGTCCATGAACTTTTAATACATAACATTTTATGTGAAAGAGTTGTTTGTACTTTGGATTAAATCAGTGCTTTACGTCAGTCTATAAAATTATGATACACACATTTTAATGTAAAAGAGTCAGTTATACGTGGACGAAAGCAGTGTTTTACGTCAGTCAATAGAACTTAAGCACAGAGAATTTGGCGTGGAAGGAACGTTGAAGTGTCAAGAGCATGTATGCACCTTCCAAAAGGTCTTGGGTTTGCTTCCCACATTGAAATGTCAAAACCTTCATTGACTTTCCCTTTCCAGGCGATGGATGTCTCTTTTGACTTGAAGTGGAAGACATAAAGTTGCTTGCGTTTTTATATGCGACATTGGAGTGCTATCCAGGACACTATAAGAAGATCCTATCTGCGTCAGAGTTTGAATTTATTCTCGTGAGAATGAAACTTATTGGGAGCAGAATTAGATGACATCGCGAATAGCTATTTCCGGCGCCCTATGTTCGTGCTACTATTATTATCTTGCGTCTGCTACGGATATTTCTGCAACTGGGGCAGTGGGTTAACCAGAGATTATGTGGAGATAGAATCTGAGGAACTGACTGAAGTCTATGTAACATGCAGTGCTTCTTTCAGCACCCCATTGATTCCCTTCTGTATTGGAAAAGCTGCGAACTGCTCGCAGCAAACTTTCCCTCCGTAGTCATCCACAGCAGACGTATCTTCAGAGAAAAGAAAAGATAATTTAACAAGGAGTTTGAAAAACAAAGACATGGCATTTGTAATGACTTTGTCGCAAAATTCTGGTAGAGGAACTCAGAGTAGGCCTACTTTCATCCGAAAGATTTTCGTCGTGAACGTCCAGACATGACAACAGCGGTGATGGCTAGGACACTGGTGGCAGCAGTGATGGCAGTGAAGGTGGTGATAGTGGTATTGATGTTCCTGGTAGCGGCGGCGGTGGTGGTGGTGGTGGTAGCGGTGATGGTGGTGGTGGCGGTGGTGGTGGCGGCGGCGGCGATGGTGGTGGTGGTGGTGGTGGCGGCGGCGGCTGCGGCGACGGTGGTGGTGGAGATGGTGGTGTTGGCGGCGGCGGCGGCGGTGATGGTGGCGGCGGCGGCGGCGGTGATGGTGGCGGTGGTGGTGGCGGCGGCGGCTGCGGCGACGGTGGTGGTGGTGGTGGTAGTGTGATGTGGAGAGAGTAATGGTGGTGGTGGTGGTGGTGGTGGTGGTATTGGTGGTGGTGGTGATATTGGTGGTGGTATTGGTGGTGGTGGTGGTGGTGGTGGTGGTAGTGTGATGTGGAGAGAGTAATGGTGGTGGTGGTGGTGGTGGTGGTGGTATTGGTGGTGGTGGTGGTGGTGGTGGTGGTGGTGGTGGTAATGTTGTGGCATGGAAAGAGTAATGGTGGTGGTGGTGATGGTGGTGGTGGTGGTGGTGGTGGTGCTGGTGGTGGTGGTAAAGGTGGGTGGTGGTGGTGGTGGTGGTGGTGGTGCTGGTGGTGTGGTGATGGTGGTGGCTGAGTGGCATGGTGAAGAGATAAGTGGTGGTGGTGGTGATGGTGGCGGTGTGGCGGTGGTGGCCGGTGGTGGTGGTGGTGTAAAGGTGGTAGGTGGTAAAAGGTGGTGGTGGTCGTGGGAGTGTCTATCAGTTGCTAGGAGAGTGGCAAGAAGCTAAAGGTGGTGGTGGTGTGGCAGTGGACTGGGGGAAAGTATACACTCTGGTAGTTGGACGTGGGTGGTGCCTTTAACAGTGTTGTGGGTTGCGGAAGTCTTTATTGCGGTGGAGCCCACCTCTGTTCATCTTCAGGCTTTAGGGGCATTGCTCGGGGACGAAAACAACGTAATGATACCAGATACCAGCTCAAACTATTTGCCTCTGCATGACTGTCTCCGTCGCTAGAGACCGAAGCATTCCACCCCCTGCAATCGGAAAGCCATCACCGCCACTTGGAATAATCA
>JAWQFJ010034828.1:30000-35000 GCA_034096865.1 Theodoxus fluviatilis | reverse complement strand
ATCCGCACAGCTTCGACCGCCGCACCCGCTAGCGGCAGGCGAGTACAGGTCAAGCGCGTAAAGTACTCTGTCGCATAGTCCAACGCACGCATGCACGCGCATACAGTTTACTTCAAATTCCTTCTCGCCTGAGCGCCTTCCTTTTCAGCCATACACTCTTCTCTTCACACGTCAACTTTCAAGCAGCCATTTGCTATGTACTATCATGTCAAATTTAGTGGGGATTTTGAGTTTTTCTGTGCGCACACAGGCATATGCACGTACACATGCAGCTAAATACACGGACTAAAACCGACAAGCAATCACATAAACTTATTATATGCGTGCGTCGAAATGCGAGAATGAGTTCAAAGACACGTTTCGTAAATATACACGTGTAAGAGTATGTATGCGCGTCCAATACATCCACGTATTAAACGCATTTATCACATGTTGGCGCGCAAGCATACTCACACACACACACACACACACACACACACACACACACACACACATACACGCACACACACACTGAGACAACCTGAGTACCATGCAATATAATGTGATGTAATTTACATATTTCGACTCGGCATTTCTAGTGTTTGCTGAAAAACGTTGCTCATTGAACGGGGTTTGTCTGATCTCAGTAAACCTCTTTAGACGGAACAAAAAATGGCGGGAAACATGAAACGGGCAAATAGCTCATCAAATGAGCGTACTACGCACACTAATATTCACTATCGATCCTTTAAACGTTTTGATGCCGATACATTCATGACGGTTTACAACATGCCGTTTCATTATATTCTAAACTATATTTAGCCTGACATGGCCCTGCATTTCTGGAATGGACAATTTCTCCAAACTGTAGAAAGACATGTCCCTATGAAATGGAAGAGAGTCAAACAATTACAACGCCCACTCTTGACTTACCAACAAAACAATGCAGGCTACGAAAACGAGAGATAGAAAAATAATCGGCTTATAAGAAGCAAAGCAGCTGTGTCAAGACTGGTTCGAAATGATACAAAAAAGAATTTTGAAAATCCATTTAAAAACGGCAATGATACATCAGTGTTATGGCGCGGAAATAATACTTTCATACGAACTTCCAAAACAGTCTGCACTATTCTTTTATCTATAGATGCTGTACAAATCAATGAAGACTTCACTACAATAGCTGACAAAATTTACGCAATATCGACCAGACATACACCCAGTCTATCAATGGACATTACTCAACGTATTGAGGCTTTTTGCAATAAAAGACTTCCTCATTAGGCTGCAATTCATATTCCTACGGTCACCTTACATGAGGAGATGCAATACGTCTGTCAACTTCCAAACAAACGATCCACAGACCTCGAAGGCATCAGCTCTCATTTACTAAAAAGCTCGCTTCCCACTGTACTGCCATCATTGACACGCGTTGATAATTTGTGTATAAGATACAGTGCCTTCCAGTCTCGTCTTCAGCAGGCCAATGTCATCCCACTGCCTTAATCTAAGGCTTTTTCAGTAACCGACGAATACCGTCCCGTTTCAATTTTGCCTCTTATCTCCAAACCTCTAGAAAGACACGTTCACAAGTATCTTCTCTCATATCTTGACAAATTTGACATTCTATCAATTGCAGTCTGGCTTTCGTTCCAGTCACGTCTGCCAAACTGCTTTATCCTTCATGATGAACGACTGGCTATCAGCCATAAACATCCGCGAACTGTCTGGTATTATTGTTTTGGACCTGAAAAAGGCCTTTGACCTACGTTGACCACAAAATTCTCCTTAGTAGCAAATTCTCCATGAACTTGAAACATCCGACATTGGTCTCCTTTTTCCGATCAAACGTGACACATAGAAGCCAATGCGACCACGTCAGCGGGTCGTATTTCTCAAGACGAGTTGTCAAGTCAGTGGTGCCACAAGGTCCAATTTTAGGTCCATTGCACGTTAGCTTGTGTACTAATGATCTACCAGTGCGTATATCAAACGAACCTGTCTAATGCGTTATATTCGCAGATGACACCATTGTTAGCGTAAGCGACAGAAGCGTATATTCCACCCAAAGGACCCTGAACGTAACCCTTGATGATTTACAAAAATGGTGTTAGTCAAATACAATAGTTATAAACCCCTCAAAAACCAACGGCATCGACAACCCTTATCCATCAACCTCATGCTGGAGAACGAGATCATTGAACGCATCTCAGAGAGTGCGAGGCATAATTGTTCATAAACAATAAACTTGGGAACAACATATACATTCCTTATGCAAACTCTTGCTAAGATCATCTTCCTGCTCTTCAAATTGGGGCATTTTGTCAACACCAATGCATGCACATTATTTTTTCACGCACACATGAAACCCATATTAATTTTGCATCTGTTGTATGGGATGGCTCCACGGCAGTGCAACTTGAACAAGATTAAATCCCTGAACATACGAGCTGCAAATCTTATTATTTCCGACTCAGCATTGTTTACGGATAAAAAGCTCTGATATATTGGATTACTACTCTTCCTAAACCATATCGTCCTAAATAAATGTATTCTTATGCACAAAATAGCTCAATCACGAGCATCAAAGTATTTTACAGATGCCTTCAATCATCCCCAAACGAGCCATTTACTATCTCGCAAAACCTTTATTCAACCACAACCTACATGTAGAGTAGACATTTCAAAACTAGTCTTACATACCCAGGTGCTATGATATGTAGTACGCTCCCATTGCACCTAAGGAACAACACTTCTATGAAGTCCTTTAAAACTCCCATACGTGATTATCTATTCAGATGATCTCATTGCTGTACCCTGAGTACAATGTCGCCTGTACATATGACATATTGTTGCTTGAACTTGATAACTCAATAAAGCTTACAATTGTCTTAGGCATCTACTAAAATCTTTGTCATTGTTTATCATATTGTTTATATACTTTTGCCAACTGTTGCACATAGATAAGCTACTGCAGACAGGAGGAGGAGAAACCTCGGGGAGGTTTTCAAGCCAACAATCCCTCGCCGATTCGTCCAACACGGCCCCATGGAGGAATCAGGTTTCTTTCCCTGTAAAAAAAATGTGACTTCTGTAGACATGGAGAAGTCACAAAGGAATTTAACTCCCTGTGGGATGGCAGATGTCGGAAAATTAATATTTTAAAAACACCGCACTTGCAACACTCCGTTGGTAATACACGTATATCTGTTGCAATGCAAATTGCACCCTGATGCCATGTACATAGGATCTTCAAAAGATGTCCACACAAGATGGAGGAACCACAAATCTGACTTTCTTGGACTACATTTTGGACTCAGTGGTAGAAGATTCCAAACTTCTACAGCACGAACTCTGGTGGCAAGCAAATCTAGGCACCATATTTGTGGGACTGAATAGTAGACATAAACTACTTGGACAGCCTTGAAGGTTTCTTGTGGGGGTAGGAATTTTGCTGCTGTTTCAGGTTCGTTTTGCTGGTGTTGGGGCGGCGTAGATTTCCTATTGCGGAGTGTCATTGTTATTTTCTGTGGCCAGCCGTTTCAGACCTTTAAGTCTCGCCTTGCGTATGTATACATCGGTATCACCGGTGATCTACTCTTTTTCATCCAAAAACCATACTTCTACTCTACCTCAACGGTTTTAAGTCCATGCATTTAGTAGAACCTGTGTTTTCCTGAGCTGTTTTTCTCAGTTGTTTTTATTCTTCGATTATTTTAACTGACCCGCTCTGTGTGTTGTGTATGGCCCTGATGAAGCCCTCTGCGACCGCGAAACGTTGGTTTCTGAAATGAAGAAATAAATTAAGAAGAAAGTGTACCGGGACTTCTTTGGATTTAATCTACGACTGACACTTCTAGTTGTGTAAAGCTTTCCACGGTGTGGTGCAGAAGCCGTGTGCATGGAGAAACTTCATTTAAGTCGTGTTTAACTACGAAGGAGACTCAGCTAAGTGCCTCCTCAACGCTCAGCTCAAATGGTGTGCATGAAGCGGAATAACCGTTGTCTTAGTTGAGGCAGACGCTCGAGGGCAAACCCCATCTGATCTGCATAACTTTATGTCACGGTCTGTCGAAAACGAGGCGGTCAATGAAAAGTAAGGGATTCCCACGGCAACACTTTTAAAATGTCGTTTGTTTTGCAAGAGATTTAGATGGAGAAAGCGACAAGCTACCTGAAGCGCATTGGGAGGAGCTGATGTTAGTTGAAATGGCGTTGCAACATAAGCACATTTCGTTTGCACCATTGTCCGCCAAGGTAGCAACTCGAAAATAGACAGTCTGGTAGACAATTTGCGAGGCTGTGAACTGCCGATGAGTTTACAAGTGACATCTTAAGCGCACGTACACCTCATCGTCATCGTGAACTTCAAAAGGATAATAATGGTCGCGAAACACTCGCTGCCTTCTTAAACTTCCGCGCAACACCAGCTTGTGCACGAGCCTTTCTGTCTTTCTAAGCTCATTTGCGTCCGACCCCGGCACTTCTCTTTGACTACGGGCCTGCTGGCCATTGAATGTTACGCTTGACAACTGGGTGCTCGATTGAAAGGAAATGGCGTATGCGCACTGTCTAGCCACTCGTCAACAACCGAGTGAATGACCTGAATAGGTTCCATAAATGAAGCTTATCAATTGATAGTGTATTGACGATTCAAAATATTAATCGTATCACAAGCATACGTTTCTGTACACTTGTCAGTCAATTTACACCAGTTATCTGTCCTAAGAACTATATAATTCCATGTCAAATTTTCAAGTCAAGAGCGATACGTCGCCATTAAAATTTGATGCAGTCAGTGCAGAGTTCTTTCCCTTGATTTGAGTCGCCAGAAAAGTTACGGCTGTGAGGCACGTAGATTAACTTTGAGCAGGATTTTGTTGACTTAGAGCAGTTGAGCCGCTCCATGCACACGACTTTGAGATTCGTTGAGGTGAGCAAGCGATCTCAATTTTAAGTCTGACTTAAGTCTCTTCAGGCACACGGCCCCTGGACTACTGTTGGAGACGTGTATTTATGTACGA
>JAWQFJ010034828.1:20000-22500 GCA_034096865.1 Theodoxus fluviatilis | reverse complement strand
CAGTGCTTGACCTTTGCAAATGTCGGTTAATGTTCATTCAGGCCACTTGCCAGGAAAGGTAAGCCAGGTTTGAATCCTAAACTGCAGTTGTCATTTCTAAGTATATAAACCAACAATGTCGAACGGCTATTTTGCAGAAATGTTGTCCTTAAGAATGTCAGTATACCATTCCGAGCAAGTCTGGCTGCTTTGTGCAGAGCAGATATTTACGTGCCGGGGTCGGTTGTACAGTTACTGAAAAAGAATAGATGACAAGCAGCCGACAAAAGTTCTTTCTTGAGCAGATGGGGCCCTGAAAAAGGCCGTTTGGGGGTGCTACTGCAGCCGATGAGGGAAGTTCCCGCTACGGGATGGAGAGGCAGCGGGTTGGCAAGGGCGTGCAGCGGTGCTCTGCGCCTCTCACGGCGAGTTTTCGAAGCCACATCTTCTTCGTCAGGCCAAAGTAACAAGGCTGGCTACGGAATAGAAATATATAGTGTGATAGGGGCAGGTGAATCACGTGCAGGGCGGTGAGGTAGTGAGGAAACTTCAGTGAGGGAGGCCGAAAAGAGAGTTTTGCACAAACAACACAGGGAGGGAGCGGCCACAACAGTGTACGCACTAAAAGTGCGTGCGGGGACAGCTTCAACCGTAGTGACTCAAGAGTCCCATGTCCCTATTGAGGCCGTTCTCGTGGGTTCGGAATCTGTCAAGAGTTGCTGGGTGGTGGTGGCTTGTAGACAACTCTCGACCCTGTAATGTGGAAGGAACTCCCTACCCCTGGGCTACTTAGGAAAAGACGTCCACGAAACAGAACACGCAAGTATCGATAAATGAATACTAAAGGGCTTAATACTCAGAGTCAAATGAAACAATTACATATACAAAACTTCCATTCGCCTCCACAGCACAAATCACAAACCCTTCACCCCTTCACCTCCGCAGCACAAATCACCAACCCTTCACCTCCACAGCACAAATCACAAACCCTTCACCTCCACAGCACAAATCACAAACCCTTCACCTCCACAGCACAAATCACAAACCCTTCACCTCCACAGCACAAATCACAAACCCTTCACCTCCACAGCACAAATCATCAACATTCAACCATCCATGCCCAGACCACAAAATTCCAAGCCAAGATCTGAAACAAACAGTGCAGAGAGAGCCTTGATGCCGCAAGTTGTTAAAGAGAATGAGGGGGAAATGCATGCTTTAAGTAGTGTTACATTCAAGTCTAAGACTTTCAATGCTTTGACTTCTACCTGTGCGTTGTACTGTATTGAATTGTGTACAAGTATCTCTCTCGAAGACATAAGTTGAACTGTGCCTTTACTGATTTCAAGAAAGCTTTTGACACATGAAACCGGGAGACCTTGTGGAACATACTGAAGAGTATTGGAGTAAAGGGCAGATTACTCAGGGTCGTGAAGTCCGTGCACAATTGTGTATCTAGCTGATTGAGATGCCCGAGAGGGTACTTGGAGTTCCTTGACTGTTTAAGGGAATGTAAACAAGGCTGCAATTTTAGTCCAAACATTTTCTCTGTTCTAATTCACCAGCTGGTTGAAGATGTTATTAAACGTTGCAAACATGGTGTACAACTGATGCCGAATGTAAAGGACATAATTCTTTCTTCTGTTATTTGAAGACGACATTGAGTTAATTTCTGACAGCGTTGTGGGCCTACAAAGCCAGCACAACATCGTCTATAATTCTGCCAAAAAATGCATAGACTTGTCGATAATCTTGAGATATTTAAGTTTATGTTCTTTCGTGGTGAAGAATTTTTAGCATGAAAAGTGGTATCGAGAATATAATAGATTAGAAGCAACAAATGAATACAAGTATTCAGGTCTAGTGCAGGCATACACCAGGCGACTTTCTGTTAGTGTTGCTCTGCATGGCCTGGCTCCGAGAGGAAGAGCAGGTGAGTCACGGATTCTGAGACTTGTACAGAAACTACTTTATGTTCCTCATACAATCTTCTTGAAAGTGTTTGCTGCACAGATCATTCCAATTCTTATGTACGGAGCGGAAATATAGGGGCTAAATGACGGTTACCTATTTGAATCTGTTCAGAGGTGCGCCATGAAAAAAAGTATCGCTCTATGTGTGTGTGTGTGTGTATGTGTGTGTGTGTGTGTGTGTGTGTGTGTGTGTGTGTGTGTGTGTGTGTGTGTGTGTGTGCGTGTGTGTGAGTGTGAGTGTGAGTGTGAGTGTGAGTGTGAGTGTGTGTGTGTGTGTGTGTGTGTGTGTGTGTGAGTGTGAGTGTGAGTGTGTGTGTGTGTGTGTATGTGTGTGTGTGTGTGTTTGTGTGTGTGTATGTGTGTGTGTGTGTGTGTGTGTGTGTGTGTGTGTGTGTGTGTGTGTGTGTACTCCAAACGCTATGGTGTACGGAAAACTGGGGCGGTACAACCTTGCAATAAAGGTTATTTTAAGGAGTGTTCAATACTGACTGAGCATTATCTCGATGCAGGAAGACAGGTATCCACGAAAGGTCTACAACATGATGATG
>JAWQFJ010034828.1:2500-15000 GCA_034096865.1 Theodoxus fluviatilis | reverse complement strand
GCTGGTTTTTCCCTCTGAAACACAATGACTCAACTAAAAAGTACTTTGTCATAATGCTGTGTCCGACAGAAATCCAAGAAGACATTTAAGTTATGCAATAAAAGCGAATTTACCTTCATTAATTTCAGACTGGATGTTGACTGGCGAGAAGCACGAGTGGTTTTGTTTGACAGGAGGATTGATGAAAATCGATCTGGACGAGGTCGAACAATGGCTGCCTGCAATTTGGCCAGGAAACTAAGAAATGGAGTCATTCCTCCGGCGTTAATGCCGCATTACTATGCATAGCTTCTTTCACAATTTTGATGGATTTTCAGATTGTGCATTTCTATATTAAAAATCCTTGACATTTTGGACATCTTTTTAACCCCCGTCTTTACGGTTTCCGGTGGGGGATCTTTTCAGGTTGTGATCTGAGCAAAATCTTCTTTCAGACAATGATGTTAGCTTCCAGGGAGATATCAGTGATTGAAAAAATATAGCCTTAGTGAAGGCACCTTGATTTCTGCGTCAGTGACAGCTTATTTTGAGGACACCGAGTGAAAAAGTCAACTGTCACACGTACTCCGGAGATATCTCCAATGCAATGACGTTCGTATTCACTTAAAAAATATTCACCTCCACGTTTTCCCACAAACGGCATGATGGTGTGAATCGCAGGGATTGCTTGCAGCTGCTGCTTCGAGATTCTAATGCCCACGTGACTTCCATTTATATGCATCTCGAAAACGTACTTTATGGAGCCGAGGTACACGTTAAATAAGAGAATTACATGAGACGTGGCCATATACATTCACAACGCAATAAAACGTAAAGAGAAAAAGTTGCTGTTGATTGTACGTAATCAACCGTTCACTTTATATTTATGTGCCTAATTGTAAAGTGATATTATCTCGACTACCATTAAACGCCAAAGCCAACGTTTTCCATGTGTATGCAGTCACATTTTATTTTCCAGAAAAGTCGATAAGAAAGCAGTGTAAAACGGGGTTTTATTTCGCTCACAAGATTTCGGAGCAAACACCATTTCATAAAGTGAGCGATTTCCAGGACCTGGTTTCACAGTGAAGTACGTCTGTCCTAATTCCGAGGCACAACTCACGTTGTCGCTGCGTCCTCGAGAACTGAGTTTTCTTGCTGGCAAACGCTGTCGACATTTCGAGGGTCTTACATCAGAGCCTATTTCTTTGTAACTTTGCAAGGTCGGAACTTCTCGAGGACGCTTCTCAACTGTTATTTGACCGACTCTGTCTGGACGAGGTTCGTCACAATCAGTGGCAGTTGTTTTTAAACCAGGGATATTTCTGGTAAGTCTCCACTTCATGCGGAAAACTGTAAGTTGACAGCTTTTTCTTTGGCATTCAAAGCTTTGCCTATACTGTCATTGACCGTTCCTGGAAGACATACATAACACATAGCACTTTTCAAGAACCTGCACTTTTTCTCTAAGTCCTCTTCACTCCTTGCTGAAACCCTGACAGTGACAGAATTTCCCATGCCAAGAGCAATGAAGGACATCAACGCACTATGAAGAGTGCTGTTATGATAACTTTTTCTGTTACATGTGCATGGAAAATTTGAGGTAATTACACTTTTTGATTCATTGCAGTTTCAGCTGAATGTAATGAGTTTGGCCTGTTCAAAACAAACTCTTGCGTAATCCCTAGTAAGACACAGCAGGAAGTTATTATATTTTAACCCTCTGCTTTCAGGAAAGTACGGACGACCACGACGTAACCAAGGATGCAAGCAGTGGTGAAGACGTCGGGGTCCTTGGCTTCAAAGCACGCTGCTCGCCGCTACTCACTTTCTAAAGACGCTTTGCTAGATTTTTTTGAAACTGTTAATTTTAAAAAATCTGATTAATTATTATCATGTTTTAGAAACGTATTTTCATACCAAGTAGTCTCTACGAAGTTAATCTAAAGACCTGAAATGATTATCTTCTTTCATAAATCAGCTTACACGGTTCGTCATTGAAGAAAATTAAAATGACGGGATAAAAGTACACACATTTTATACCCAGCCAGCACTAGTAGCTGTTTTCTGTCGATTTCCTGAACAGAATGGAAAGAAAGAGTGTGTGTCGTAATGAAAGTTTATCTACTGATGTGGTGATTTAAGAATACTCGATAGAATATTAGAATAATAGTATCGGAAATGAACATAATGCCGCATCAAATGAACTTTCTGTTGGTGTCACATGAAATGCAGCATCAAATACGTTCTTGTATTTTCAGGAGCTTATGACACCTCTCTCTCTCTCTCTCTCTCTCTCTCTCTCTCTCTCTCTCTCTCTCTCTCTCTCTCTCTCTCTCTCTTCTAACTCTCTCTCGTTCTATCTCTCTTTCTCTCTCTCTCTCTCTCTCTCTCTCTCTCTTTCTAACTCTCTCTCTTTCTCTCTCTCTTTCTCTCTCTCTTTCTCTCTCTCTTTCTCTCTCTCTCTTTCTCTCTCTCTCGTTCTCTCTCACTCTCACTCTCTCTCTCTCTCTCTCTCTATCTCTCTCTCTCTCATGTCTACTGCTGCGCAGAATATTTATGAAAGAACTGTGAGCACAGAAGGGTGGAAGCCGGTCCATTATTCAGTCAACACCTGCACTAGTTCTGGCAAGCAAAACACCCCAAGATTATCTTCAAGACAGGGTCCTCCTTCCTCGAGGGGGGGTTGTCTGGCGCAATTCTGATAATAAATCGAGAGCTTGGACTCGGTCACCTTCATTCCTTGCGTCGGAGAGGCGACGCCATGCGCCCTGGGACACGGAAAAGAAGATGATGATCAGATCCTCCAGCTGAGGAGGATGGGGACAGAGGATTAGAACTACGCAATCAAAACACTCGATTGCTTTTTCCCACCCCTGCCATCAGGCGCCAATTTTCCACGAGTGACCCTGTCTTTTCCTGAGCTCTCCTGACGTCACAGATGCGCGCGCAGGTCCAGGTGATAATGGTGATGGTAGCCCGCGCCATTAGCAGCGACGATTTCCTCCGTCTGTGCTCTCGGGACTCGAAATTGCTGTGGTTTCCATTTAAATTGGCGAGCCGAAGGGCAGACGTGAGTATCGACACGTGAGCACCGCCCGGTCCTCGAAAATTTCTCCTCTCCTGGGCACTTCAGAACCTTTCTCCTCGGTCGTACAGTTGAAGGCTTGAGAGGTGGAGGACGTCGATCGTATATCCTCACCATTTTCGATGCTTCCAGATAGGGGCCTGGAGAGCCGCTGTGTTGGGAACGACACTAAGTATCCGAACGAGCTTGAAACTGCGGCCAGGTCGAGAACGTGGTAGGCGCGATGAGTGTGTCTCCTTTGGGACACGCAGTCTGGCTGTTTATTCTGCATGTCAGGAGCGTCGCAGTCCAACGTCTTCTCGAACGACAAGTGATGAGACAAGCTGTCGAGCTGTTGACATACTATTCCTGGGCAATGCACTGCAGATTTCCTCGTCTTTGCAAAGGTGCATTTGCACGCGTATGATACGCTCTATCACCGGCCTTGTCGTTGTCGACCTCGCGCTTTTTTGCTTTATGAATAGCATTCCAAAAAATTTTCACGTTCGTTTTTGAACATGGAGGACGTTGCCATGACATTTTCATTGGTTACAGTTTTAAGAAAGGCATTAAATTGACAATTCGCGACATTCTGTCTAGTTCCATATCATATGGCAATGCTTTAAATCGCACCATCTTTCTTGAGGGGAAAGATTTACACAAAAGGGACAAAAGGTGTGTATGTTTTTATTAAAATTTTGTGCTTTTTTGTTTTTTGAAAACAGCGGAACAGAGATATGTGTCACCGATTTGCTTGAGATTAGCAAGCCGCAGGTCAAACGGCGCAGCTTTAAATGCGTCTATCGGGAGATTTTATCGTGGTTAATGCCGCAACAGAAATAAGTCTTTTAATAATAATAATTGCAAGAACTTCAACAACAACAAAATTTTCAGTTTGACATGTGAAATTCTAGTATCCGTTAAAACTAGGAGCAAAGTTTTGAGAGCTTG
This sequence comes from Theodoxus fluviatilis, assembly GCA_034096865.1. Classification (NCBI taxonomy): domain Eukaryota; kingdom Metazoa; phylum Mollusca; class Gastropoda; order Cycloneritida; family Neritidae; genus Theodoxus; species Theodoxus fluviatilis. The sequence goes on along the minus strand of JAWQFJ010034828.1, from coordinate 11,003 downwards.
CAAATAGAAGGCATCTATCTGATTGGAGTGAAGGTGTTGCGCCTATAATTATTACTTGAATTTCTCATCTGCAGTCGACAGTAGTGAGTGGCCAATGCAGACTACCACATCCCTGTCTGCATCAATGAAATACGAGTCGCCCCAATTTTGTCCCCTAATCGCTGACATGTCTGCCCCTCACACACGTCATCAGACAGCCAAATACGACTTTGTCAATAATGTTTGTCTGTGTTGATCGACTCAAGCCGTTTTGAAACTTGTCTGGTAAAATGAGCGAGCGAGAGAGAGAGAGAGACAGACAGACAGACAGAGAGAGAGAGAGACAGACAGACATAGAGAGAGAGAGACAGACAAAGAGACAGACAGACAGACAGACAGACAGACAGACAGACAGACAGACAGACATAGAGAGACAGAGAGAGATATATAGAGGCAGAGACAGAGACAGAGAGAAAGACACACATACACACACACACAGACATAAATGCACAAATGAGAGAGACAGACAGAGGCAAAGACACACAGGCACACAAAGGCACAGACACACACTCACAAACACACAGACACACACAGAAATACACACATACACACGGACAGACAGACGCACACACACACACGTACACACACGTACATAGACACAGCAACAGACAGACACATGCATACGCAGACAGACACACAGACTGACAGACGGACACACACGCGCACACACACATGATTACACACGGACGGACGGACAGTAACAGAGAGAAAGAGAGGCACGCACAGACATACACACAGACACACATATTACACACACACAGAGTGACAGGTAAACAAATACCAATAGCAGAGAGACAGAGAGAAAGAGAGAGAGGGAGAGAGAGAGAGAGAGACAGAGAGACAGAGAAAGAGACAGAGAGAGAGAGAGAAAGAAAGAGAGAGAGAAAGAAAGAGAGAAAAAAGAGAGAAAGAAACAAAGAGAGAGAGAGGATTTCGGTGATCGAATTTTCTAATGGGTTGTCCTATAACTACAAGCTCTAGAGAGTCAGAGAGAGAGAGAGAGAGAGAGAGGGAGAGAGAGAGAGAGAGAGAGAGAGAGAGAGAGAGAGAGAGAGAGAGAGAGAGAGAGAGAGAGAGAGAGAGAACGAACGAAAAAAAAATATTTTACAAGGGTAGTGAATTAAGCAGTAGTGCCTTTCTTACATTCAGCCCTTGAGGCAAAATATTCACCTGTGGTAAGAGAGAGAGAGAGAGAGAGAGAGAGAGAGAGAGAGAGAGAGAGAGAGAGAGAGAGAGAGAGAGAGAAGAGAGAGAGAAAGAGAGAGAGAGGGGGGAGCTGAGGAAAGGGGAAGGAAAGGAAGAGAGAATGAGACTAAGAGGGTGGGTGGGTTGGAGAGAGAGGGTGGGGGAGAGGGTGTAGGAGAAAGAGGGAGGGAGGGAGGGTGGAGAGAGACACAGAGAGAGAGAGAGAGAGACAGACAGAGAGAGAGAGAGAGACAGGGAGGGAGGGAGGGAGGGAGGGAGGGAGGGAGGAGAGAGAGAGAGAGAGAGAGAGAGTCAGTATAATTATCGCAAGAATTATACATGTACAATTTCTTAAACATACTAAAATGGGTAGATAGTATACCAGAGAAGCAAAATTTAAATATGGAACTTTACGTAACTACAATGACATATACATAAAAAACAATTTTCTAAACATCCAAATCTTAAAAACAAATAACATGCATGTAGGTCAAAGCCTCTTGGTGTACACTCCCTCCCCCACTCCCCCACCCCCAATCAGCCAGAACCCATCCAATTGTTCAGCAGGGGTAACCTGAAATAAGCACATGTGAAGAATGGACAATGTAGGATACACACTTAGCCGTTCCACTGTCTAGACGTCAGATGAAATTGTGGAAAACTATGTCATAGGATGATGCCTGAGAATAGTGCGAATTTTGTCTTTGAACATAGGCAAAGATTTGATACATTTTATGTCATCAGGCAGTGTTTCCACAGAGCAGCCCCAGAGTAAGATAGGATCGATTTGAACAAATCGATGCGAGGCTGAGGCAGAGAGAGAGAGAGAGAGAGAGAGAGAGAGAGAGAGAGAGAGAGAGAGAGAGCGTCAGAAGAGAGTCAGAAACGAGAGTCAGAGGAGAGTCTGAGAGAGAGAGAGAGAGAGAGAGAGAGAGAGAGAGAGAGAGAGAGAGAGAGAGAGAGAGAGAGAGAGAGAGAAAGTCGCATAAAAAGAGAAAGAACTGAACGAAATCGCATTGGAAACGACGTATTACTCCTCTTGTGTTTACTTCTGAACGAAAGGACACCTTGACAAATCAAGCTGAAAAGGTGAAAATTCATTCCTTTCTCTGCATCTGCGGCGATATCTCCTCACTCGTTCCTCTCATTCCTTTCCTCCTCATCATCTAATTTTGCCCATCTCTCATTCTATTCCTCTATGCAGTGCCTGCTCTGGGCTTACTTTTTTCTTTCTCTACCCTTGCCTGACCCCAAATCAATCCATAATATTCGCCCATCACCACCCACTATTATTCCAATTCCTTTGTGCACTAATATTTCACGTGGAATCTTTCTTGCAGTCTTGACGTTTTGAGTGGAAGTGTTTGCTTTGAAATATTGCAGGCGTGGATGGATTCAATCGCGAAATGGATCATGAATATTCATTAATCAAATACGCTGAAATTGAAGCGGAGGGAGGTAACACCGCGGAGGCAAAAACAGGATGGCTGGTTTAACAGGGCCGCACGTCTTCCAAACACAAGTGATCGGGAGACAAATATAATCAGAAGCGCTCGGATATTCTTTGACCTTTGGAACCAGGTTCACACAGAAGGCATCAGATCAGGGCACGAGGGTAGTGAGATCTGCCAGAGTAATGCAATTTCACCTTTGCAAAGGATTCCATATGATTGACGGAAAATGGACGAGCGGCAAAGCATATTTTGCAGAGCCAGTCCTAAGAAAAGTGCGTGCATATTTTCATTAGGATTATGATCCCTTTAGGGGATATTCCATTCTCCGCCAAAAAGGGTGGAAATTCCCCGGCTGCATTTATTCTATGAAAATTGCCCAAGACACCTTAAGCTTGAAAAACATCCAGAAAGGCAGCGGTAAAACTGGATTGTACCTCTCACTTGCACCTTGATACAATGTAGAGAACACGTTTTCACTCTTGTTTGTGCCCATGGAGTGGAATAGATGTTGGAGAAGACTTGGTTTGACGTAATAATGGCAGTATTTCATGCACTTGGCGTTCAGGTTTCTTGAGTCCAAAGGTCAAATGAGGAGAAACAGAGCACTGAGCCTTTCCATTGGACAGCAGTCATCTTCAGAATTTTGTGGAAATTTTGTGGACTCTCCAGCTGACTTGCAGGGTGGAATTTAGGAAGCAAATTAGGTTACATACCAAACAAAGATAAGGATATATGAAAGTGGTGCCTCTCTCTCTCTCTCTCTCTCTCTCTCTCTCTCTCTCTCCCTCGCACACAGACATGCACAGTGTTAATTCACAAAAACCTTCAGTCGAGCCACAGATGATACGAGCTGAAAGTCGTCCCAGACAGTCATCAACCCTGTGTACGCCAATGTAGATCTGGAGGCCGCGAGTACTACTGCACGTGTTGCTCGGGGTCCTTTTCTCTCCCACAGTTCCATGATCTTCTCCATTTCCGTCTGGTAAATGTGCTACTACTCCTTTGCCCGCACCCGATTCGAGCCTCATCTACTCTCATGACTCTTATTTTCGCTTCCCTGCTCTTGAGTTTGAAAAAATGGCATGGTGTCTCGATATCATTTATTCTGAAGAAACTGTTTTAGTCAAACTATTGCCCTGAAAATCAGCAAGAATATCTTTATATATCTATATTAATTTAGTTATCATTAATGGGCGGAACTGAGCAATTGTGAAGTATGCCCCCCCCAAAAAAAAACACAAAAAGAAGAAAAAAGTATATATAATATCGTATCTACGCACATGTCTGTAGAAAGCATTTTTTCCTGACTGAAGGGTTGCCGGCCATTCACATTCATTCCTCTACAAAATCATACAACTTCAAATTTAACAATTGCCCAACTTACACATTTTACCCGCCTCAGTTTTAAAACAGTATGATCAGTTATTCGCAAATCTTATGGTCCCTGGTCGAATTCCACACGGGGGAAATCCATCGAGGACTTAATATACAAGCAGAAAAATGTATTGCAGCACACGTTCTGATCCAAAGTTCTACAACAGTACATTCAGGGTCATTAAACAATTACCGTTACTGTGTCTCATCTCGAGTAAGACAAATCGTGTCTGAGCCCATTCTTCCCCAGGGATCCTCTTTTAGGGATTTCTATCTTTTTACCTTCTCTATCATCAACATGGTTATTAATTCCCTTCACCATGCGGCTTGTTTGTTGTGAAAAGGGATGCTTCTCCTAAGGATGTTAATGTTTTGGGGGGTGTATTTTTTTAGGATCTACGTGACGTCATTAGTTACCAAGTAACTTTAGGAGGAAAAGGAACAGGCACTGTTGGATAGTAATGTCGACGTGACGTTGTCTTCTGGACGCCTCAAACTCCCCACCCCCCATTTCCCCTTTTCCCGCGCCTTTTGGAATTTATCCAGCTTCTGCAGACTACAACTATGGAGTGAGCTCCTCTCGACCTGCACATGTAAGAGCCGTCGCCTGCCAGCCTCTCTGATCTTTGACCCGAAGAAGAAAAGCTTGCCAAGAGAAAGAAACTGTCCAGAGAGAGCGACGCTCGGCACCCAAGAGAAAGAAACTGTCCAGAGAGAGCCACCCAAGAGAAAGCAGACTCTCTAGGAGGACGGGACTCGGCTTGCCTCTTGAGAGGAAACTCATCGACGAACAAAAACGCCCCTTCTGAGGGCTACACTTTATCAAGAAAGAGTATAATTGTTGGACCTCTAATCACCCTTTCTATTTTTCCTGAAAAGTACGTCTGGGTGTGTTGCTGCAGAAGCCATGGGATGTAGCAAATGGTTTGGGTCGAGCTGCTCTGCCCATATTTCGTAGAGCTGCATGACTCGCTTCCCATTTTCATCTATTCGCATTACATTTCAAGACCGGAATCTATGTTTGTATTCCGCGTGAGAGTACGTCAGCGATTCAATACCTTCAATGCCATTCATGATTCGAAGACGCTGTTTTCACACATTCGTTGTGCATCTCTCGATTTGTCTGTTATAAATACCTGTGTGAAAAAATGGTTTAAGATTCCAACTATCATTCTCGATAGATCTGACTAAAGATGTGTGTAACGAGTCCATAGTTAAAAATAAAAAGGCTACCAATGTCAGTAGCACTAGATAAAACAACACAGTGTACAGTTTTTGGTCTTGTCGTTGAAACGAAGACAATCTATAGAAAAGGAAACAAGATAAGCATCTCTGACAACAATATATCTTCGGCATGTTCTCATCCAAGGAAAACCCAGGGGAAAGTTGCAGACCACTTATCCCTTCGTACAGTTATGACTTATCTCTCTAAGCCTCTGTACACGAGGCTTCATGCCTCGCTCGCGATGAGGCGAGCTATTGACGCTTGCTGCAGTCGCTTGCAACATTGACAGGCTGTTCTTGCATACGCTTCCACAGCGCCGCAATCTGAAGAATTTCGGGCGGTGACTGTGTTTATGTTGTTGTCGTTAAACATTTCCTGATCTCGATAAAGCTCAGTCAAATTCTTCATCTTTGCGTCCGCCATCATTGGAGTTGAGGGTCGCCCTAGCGGAGCAGCAGCTGCCGTGGAAATCTGCAATTGGGCGATGCTTGACTGACGCTTGCAACGAGCCGCAAAATAGGACTGCTTCTATCGCATTCCACACGCGCTGTGCGCGCGGCATGGCGGCATCACTTCTTCATGTGCCGCAAGCGATGCGTACTGGACACGAAGCGTCGTGTGGAAAGCGTTACTGTGGAACAAGTGGAACTGCCTCGTGTACTTGAATTAAAGCTATCGGTACACAGCACTAGCACAGTCGTGTGCGAAGCCGCCGCTGTAGTAAAGCTCATTTCTGGAAACCGTGCATGACTTTAGTGCTGCTATAAAATTGGTGTGCGGCTCAGTTTTCCACCGCAAAGTTCTTCTAAATTAGCTCAAATTCTTATGTGGGTGAAGCCGGGTATTTTTCCTTCTTGGTTATATTCGCATCCCAAGAGCTTCTCTGTTATTCATTGCAATGAACCAGACGACTTCTATTAAAGCATTCAGAGCTTAGGAACTTGATGCCAACAAAGAAGAAACAGCGGAACATGTGTCCGCCGATGAAACGTTACAGCAAGCTGTTCTGACAGATATTGATAGTGAGTTTTACTTCCCTCAGCAATACATTCGATTTTGTACTTGGGAGCGGGGCATGGGGACGGGAATTTGAACTCTGTTTTCCCTCAAAGCATCATCTGGATTTTATCTTGACAGCAAGAGGTCAAAGAGGTCATGCTCAAGGATTGTTTCCCCGTCGACGCAGCTCTCCTGGTTCGGGGGATATTACAGTGATGCATGTTGAACAACACAACACTAGGTGGCGTTTTGCTAAATCTGAATGCAAAGTATAGACCTGATGTGGTTTCTCTCACCAATCTGCAAAGAATAACCTGGGAAGCCTTTGCTAACTCTGAACATATACTAGCGGAAAAAAGTTAGGGACGGCTCACATACGCAACCACAGCAAAGAAACGAGTGAACATATCGCAATGTAATTTGGTACATGTTTACTTTATTCACTTGTCAACAATACTGCAATATTTGGGTTTATTGTATTGAGTTAATTCGGATATACAGGTCCTCATACGGTTGAGGGATCAAAATGAAAAAAAGCAAGTCTTTCATGAGTTCAATATTGCGTGTGACCGCCACGTTTGCGCTGCAGTTCTTCACACCTCGGCCACATAGAGTTCACCAACTTGGTAAAAAAGGCCTGTGGAATGGCTTGCCACTCCAGTTGGAGCAGCTGAAGCAGCTGCTGTAGGTTTCTGGGAGGCTGCTGGTTGGCCCTCACCCGCCTGTCAAGTTCGTCCCATACGTGCTCAATGGGGGTTCATGTCCGGGGAACAGGCAGGAAAATCCATCCTGACGACGCCAGCTTGCTGGATGTGGTCGTTGACGAGCCTGAGGAGTAGCATTGTCATCCTGGAACACGGCGTTCGGGCCAATCTGCTGCAGGGTCAGCAGAACAAGAGGGGCAAGAATCTCGTCCCTGTATCGCTGGCCAGTGAGATTCCCGACCACATGGTACAGGGGGGTGCGATGATGAAGGCGGAAGCCCCCCCCCCAGACCATGACAGAGCCCCCGCCGAAGGCCACCCTCTCCTGCACTGTGTCGTCCTCGTAGCGCTCGCCCTCACGCCTCCAGATCCGCTGCCGCCCGTCAGAATGGTACAGGTTGAACCTGGACTCGTCACTGAACATGACTTTGCCCAGTCCCGACGTGTCCACCTGAAATGGCAGCGACTCCAGGCCAGACGAGCCTGGCGATGAGCCTGTGTCAGTAGGGGACGTACAGCAGGACGACGACTCCGCAGCCGGACGTCATGCAGGCGGTTGCGGACGGTCCTCTCGCTAACGTTGGTGTTGGTGGCCGTCCTTAGCTGTCCTCTGATGACTCTGGAGGTGGTGGCCCGGTGCTGCAGCGCCTGCCGTTCAATGAAGCGATCTTCCCGAGGTGTGGTCTTTTGGGGGCGACCCGACCTGGGCCTCTCCTGGACATCGTTGGTGGCCTGGAATCGCTGATTCAGTCTTACGATGACTGAGTGGGACACTCGTAGTCGCCTGGCCACTTTGCATTTGGATACGCCCTCTTGCAGCCAGGCAATGGCTCTTCCTCTGTTGGTCGTTGTCAGCTTCTTTCTGGCAGGCATGGTGAGAAAATGGCAGCTAGCAGAAAACCATCAGCTTATAAAGCCAAGTTTTTTAAATTACAATTCACACTCCACGAAATTTCCTTGCGCGTGCAAACCGAACTTTCCATCTTACCTGCCCATGTCTACCCGTGTGCACTCCAGAAAACAGCATAGTTTTGGGCAATTTTGCAGTTTGTGTCTCGTGGTACAGCTTTGCGATAGAGAATCCCGTGCAGGTTTCCTGCTAACACAGCATACCCTACCAACTGGTGGATAACATGTGACAGCCATTTGATTTTGTTGACAAAAGAACAGGGTGTTTCAGACAAATGAATTTAGGAGGTAAAATCAGTGGTCAGTCCCTACCTCTTTTCCGCCAGTATATAAGAAATCATATTTTTGATTCATGCATTAAGACGATTTCTTTCATAAATACGGAGTTACATTTATGTTAAAGTAAAACAGCAACGCCTATATTCTTGATCCTTGTGAGATATCACGGCGCAGGCAGAAACAAGCCTATGACAGTTTCTCGGAGCTTTCTAGCAAGTTTGTAATAACTTGCAGAGTGCGATGATCTGCCTCAGTGTCTCAATCGAAGGGAAAACCGTCAACATTCACTTGTCACCTCCGCAAAGGAGGTTCTGTTTTACCCTCGCTTCCTTAAT